>NIUQ01000856.1:0-77602 GCA_002796945.1 Plectus sambesii
CTTGTCCGAGGCTCTCGACGCGCTTGCTGACTTCCCCTCCAACGAACTCCGCCGTATATTCCACGTCGTTGCTGGTTTGATCACGCGCGTCGACGATGCCCACTGCGCCAGTCGCATCGAATTTCTTCTCGATGGACCCGATAAAGAAAGCAATGTATGTGCTTTTATCTTGGTTGATATTCAGTTGGTCTAAAGTAATTTCGTTGCCTGAGTCATGCAAAGTGGCTAAATGAACTTGAGTTGGGCTGTGTTTACATTAATTTAATATTGGCCTCTTTATTCTCAACGTTTTCAATGAAGACCACAAGGTCAAAACAAATCCCTTATACCAAAAATATAGCTAATATGTGACCTTATAAGGCAGCTTGATATTTAATATAGCCAATAGCACAGGCTGTTTTGAAAGTAAACATGATCAAACTGTTATACCGCCGATTATATTTTAAACAATATCTGTTTTTCAGTCGATTGTCGACGGCCTGTTGGCTATAATCCAAAACTCCCAAACCGCCGACTCTCGCCGCACTTACCACTGCATCAAGTTCTTGGTGAACTTGACGGAACAGTCGACGCTAGTCAAGGAAGCGCTGACGCAGCGCCTCGAGCGCTGGCAGTGGGCGGTCGACTGGCTGCGCAAAAAGATGCACGATTTTGCTACTGGATCTAGTAAGTCGGCCGTTGATAGCTTTATTTTTCTTTTTGGGCCGCCGAACGCTACCGTATACTGCCTATACATACGTCCGTGATGTTATGTTTTCGATGCGCTTTCAAAAAAATAGCGTGCATTTGAGGTGCGCCATACGCTTAGATTGACGTTCTTCGCGTAAACGGTAGTTTTATCTTTAATTTACTTCTCAAGATTCAAATTGCTGCGATTCGTATATTCGCAACGTAAGACCATCACGTCACCCTGGAACGCAAGCAAAGTGTTGTTTCCTGTGACGATCACAATTGCAAACCGAAAATTAAATGCAAATGACACGAAGCAATCATATTTAAGCATCCTTGTATATGCGCCCGTTATCCTTCGATTATCGCATCAAATCGGCATCAGTCGATAGCAATATGATAATCGCTGCCTTTTTCAGACTCGACAACGAATTACAGTCCTACAACGAGTACAAAGCGGGAAGAGTCGAACGAGGAGTCGTTGAATCGGTCGTTCCAGCGGACGGTCAGCGCGCAGTATACGCTCGAGTCGGCGCAGGCTCTCATGCGCGAGTTCTCCGACGAACAGAGCTCGTCTTCGGCCGTCGAGATCGAATGTTCCGACGAGAATTCGAATCAGTCGATCGAACTGTCGCGCGTCAAAGGATCCTCGCTGTCCAACGATGAGTAACCGAGTCAAAGGGGAAGTTTCTTATCGTGTACTTTAGCTAAAGTCGTACTTAAGGGCTGTACTTTATCATCTCCGTTAAGTACGACTTTAGCTTAAAGTACGCGATATGAAACCGGCCCAAAGTCACATACACATATATCCCCACTCCCACCTCTGTTGCTGCTACCTTTGTCGCGTAATTTACTAGTTATTATTCCGCGCATCTTGACGTCAGATTTGTATGCTGTTCCTTTTGGATATATTTGCACTTGACCGGATGAATTTGTGTCGGTGACTTCGTTGTGCACTTATTTGAATATTTTGCCTGAAGCTGCGCGTGTCAGCTGACTAATCGACTTTGCCGCGCCTTCTCAGGTGTGCGCGTTTATAGTGGAAATTTGCCGATCAGTAACGGGAGTTCTTGGATTGAATAAGGCAAACTGCTTCGAAAGTCTGCCACCCAAAAGCGAGCTCGTCTTTGCCAACTACGGTGCGTGGCGAGATTTCGCGTTACTGATCGACAGATGACGACTATAAATATTCTTTGTTGTTTTGCTACTAAATGCGTGTTTCTACCGCTAACTGCTACACTTCACTTCGCATACAAAACTATGTCCGAAAAATGTTTTACTCTCGCGTAGTTATGTGGAAATTTGAGAACGAGTATTCGCTACCTAGCCATGTATAAATGGACAAGTATGTCGCTTATGCTTGCGCTTAATTAGGTTAATAACGCTGCTTGTTTGGATAGATGATTTACGAGGTTCATAAAGTACATACGCGTAAAGCCACTAGTGTCTGTACGTTGCGGGTGCGCAGAGAATAAAAAGTGATAAGAATGTTGTCTGAAGGAGGTTTGGCAGCCGATTTCAATTCATGGCAGAGTGCCATATATTCTCTTTAATGATTTGTTGTGTGACGCTATGATTTGACGTTTAGGGTTATGGACTGCGCTCAGATAGCGCTCGCAGTGGTCGCGTTTTGTTTTCGGGTAATCGCCTGGTTGACGGCGTCGGTCCACGCCGTCGTCGCGTCCAAGGATGTCCTCGTTAGGTGGCTGTACACTGTTTTGGAATGGATAGTGCCTAGAAGACGAATTTTCCTTCCGAAGATTCCAAAACATCTGGCCGTGTTGTTCACGGAGCGAGGTGGCGTATCAGAGGTTAGTTATATTTGTGTAGGGAAGATGTGGACTTTGAGGAAATGGTGTAATTTTAGAGAAGTATCGTCGACATCGCGGCCTATTCGGTGATGTACGACATTAAAGAACTATCCGTATACGATCCATGGTCACTGCTCAAGAGCCAGCAGTCGGCAATCTGCGCGCGAATAGAAAAGCGCGTCGAACGACTGCACACCGAGCAGAAACAGAAATCCCTCACACTCCAGCTCTGCGTCAACGGGGAGCAGTTGAACAGCAAAGAAGCGTCACTGTCGCTGCGCATCAACTTTCTAGGCGCCGAAGACGGCCGCGGCAGTTTGGTGAAGGCCGCTCGCGATCTCTGCGCAGATGACGTCAAGAGCAATGACGTCACTTCGAGCTTGATCACCGACTATCTTCGGCGGTCGTTCATCAGCGAACCCGAACTGCTTCTAATGTTCGGCGCCGTTGATTCACTCGTCGGATATCCCCCATGGCCTATCAGAGTGACAGAGTTCTTGCCCATGCCCAACCGACGACGCGTCACCGAATACGAGTTCGTCGAATGCTTGGAGCGGTTCGCGGGACGCGATCAGCGCTTCGGACGGTGACACTGTTGTTCCCATCAACTTTGATGTACACTTCGTGTTGTTCACTTGTTCCTTGCGGCGAATTTCCAGTCCGCACGCGCGATGGGTCTGTTGCTGTTACTGCCCTACCACTTTAGGCACTGTGATTATTGTTGCTCTAGAGTTTACGAGTTTATTAACAGTAACAAGGACAGTAGGAATAATGTATTTGTTGGTTGCATGTGGCATATAATTTGTTACCGAATGAAGCAAAAGCAAAATAATGTATACCGACGATGAAGACGAACAGCACGCCGATCTCTAAGAGTGTCTAGTGGCAATCGGCGACGCCGCCGCTCTGGGCGACCTCCTTGATGACCTTGGCGGTGTTGGCGTCGATGTTGTACTCCTTCGTCAGCGCGTCGAGCACCTTCCAGTCGGTGTAGCCCGCCATGAAGGCGTTCAACTTTGTCGCTAGCGGCGACTCCACCACGTCCTTGTCGGACAGCTTGAGAGCTTTGAACAGACCCGTCTGCGTTCGCAGCCAATACTTCTGGTGGTAGTCCTCGGCCTGGTAGAACTTGTCCAACGGCTGGATGTACGTCTGAAGGTTCTTCTTCGTCTTCTCCTGCTCTGCCTGCCGACTCGCTTCGGCCACGCGTTGCTGCTCTTCGTCGACGTAGAGGATGGCCGACGCGTACTGCTTCTTGTGGTCCACAGTCGCGTCGTGGTGAGACCAGAAGTGATCGAGCAGCGCGTTGTAGTTCATCTTCGACTCGTCATACTCTACCTCCGTGATCTCCGTATGGTCGCCGATGTTGCGATACGTGGGGCCTACGGTGGTGCCGCCCGCGTAACCAACGCGAGTGCGTGTCACTCCTGGAAGCTTGGCGAAGGACGACTCGACGCCCCAGAAGCATTGCATCCCGATGTACGCCTTGCGCAGCGTCATCTTCGCTTCTTGGCTGCGAGTTGAACTAGACCACTTGCTCACCTGGCTGCTCTGAGCAGTGCGCACACCGAACAAAGTCTGTCTGGCGTCGGTTAACGCGTCGAACTACTCAACTAGGTCAATAAAGATGCGATAGAAGCGACGGCGGTATACTACTGCGTATGGTTCGTCGTGATGCAGGCCTGCGCGCTCAGAGAGTTCCTTCCATATGAACACTTGGCGATCTTTACGAGTAATGTAAACAAACTGAACCTGTCAAAAGTTAATCGAGGTCATATAACTATGCATGAAATACGCGTCACAGTAAAACGCGCGGCACAAAAGAGCCGCCATTGCTCCTCGTGCGTCACTTGGGCGTAGTGGAAACTATTACCGCAAGTCAAGTCGCGTTAGAGAAATCACTCGTGATCGAGGTTCGTTATTTGTACTATAGTTTCTATTGGAGACGTATCACTGAATCAATTTAATTTTTTTATAAATCAGGTGTGTAACTAAAAATTCATTAGTGATAATTATTATTGTCATTGCGCGTTTGTTTCTGCAAACGGTAGTCCTGACGCGAAATGCTCTATACCACCGTCCAACGTGAACTTTGTGGAATTCTCGGAAGTGAAGCGTGCAATACGTGGCTAGGATGGTGGGCGGCTATGTATCATTTCTGCAGGGCTGTTATCTCGTTGTTTGATGAAGCACGTTTATCGAAAACTAGTTCACGCTCTCAGCTTGCACCAATATACTTAGCTCGCGTCGCTACGCTCGCCATTATCTTAGCCTTAGCCGAAAGATAAGGCTGACGTGTCGACCCTATAAAATATCTGCATCAATAGTTTTTTGCGAGTAAGTTATCTTAGGCAAAATATTGTAATAATAAATTGTAAATGAAATGCAATAAAGTGTTTTGCATCATTAATGTTTCGCAGAAGGGTAAAAGCTAGTGCAATAAAGTTAAAACAATGTTATATTTATGTTTTAATTTAGGACCATAATTGACGATGGTTCTTATCGGGTCAATCGACCAGGGAACATCGAGTACTCGGTTCTTTATCTTCGAATCGGATACGGCCCAAGTGCTCTTTCACCATCAGATTGAACTGAAACAGAGCTTTCCGCACAATGGCTGGGTGGAAATGGACCCGAAAGAGCTTCTCTCGACCACTCAAGAGTGCATCGAGGTGACTTGCAAGAAGCTCGTCGAATCCGGCAAATCGCTGTCGGATGTGAAAGCGGTCGGAGTGACCAATCAAAGGGGTGAGAAAATGCAAATCTGGGCTGGCTCACTTCGTTTAAAGTGAATATTGTTGTCTCGGCGATAAGGCGCGTCATTCCTGTTTGCTCTGCGATAACATACGTGTCACTAACTAAGGCTGACGTCGCCTTTGTCGGTTCTTAAGCGCAGGAAGAGAGTGTCTGCAACAGATTTAATGCACTGTCTGCAACAGATTTAATGCACTATCTGTAACCGATATTTCTTCCACTTGTAGAGACTTCCATCGTATGGGATAAAGTAACCGGTGAGCCGCTGTTTAATGCGATTGTCTGGCTCGATGCCAGAACTGCGGACTTGGCGGAGCAGCTAACCAAGAAGACGCCCAACAATAACAAGGACCACTTTCGAAGCATCGCTGGTCTGCCCATTCATCCGTACTTTAGCGCCTTGAAGGTGAAATGGATGATCGACAATGTTCCTGAGGTGAAGAATGCCGTCGATCAAGGTTGGTGTTTTGAATAATATTTTTTGAGAAGTGCCGTTGTATTTTTTATGCGCAACGATAGCATATAGTCAAGATCTTTTGATCAGTAACAATAAACCGACATTCATCATATTTTTTACTCTTGCATTCAATTTTATTACCTCTGCATTAGAACGCTAGTTTGACGAAACTGAATGCAAAAATTACGAAATGAAATGCAAGAACGACAAATTATGACGAATGGGGATGTAGATCATTCGAGGCACCGTAGTTTGCAGAGATGAGCTCACTTTTGATGCTTGGATACCGTTTTTCACCAAGAATGATAGTCGTTTCCTATTTTTACGTGCTTAAATTGATAGAAAGAAGCATTATCGACTTTCAAAGCAGTTTGCCTTATTCAGTCCCAAAATTGTTTCACTGTATATATGCGCGGCAATTGTTTAGATCGAGCGCTGTTCGGAAACGTCGACTCGTGGCTAATCTGGAAGCTGACAGGGGGCACGCATGTCACGGACGTGTCGAACGCGAGTCGCACGCTCCTGTTCGACATCGCCAAGCGGCAATGGTCGGCAGAGCTGTGCGACTTCTTCGGCGTCCCTATGGGAATCTTACCGAAGATTTGCTCTTCGGCCGAAGTATACGGTTCCATCAAAGACGGCGCTCTGAAGGACGTCGTAATTAGCGGTTGCCTTGGAGATCAGCAGTCCGCCTTGGTCGGTCAGAACTGCGTGGCCGCGGGCATGGCCAAGAACACCTACGGCACCGGCGCCTTCATGCTCTGCAACACCGGCACCGACATGATCGTCTCCAAGAGCGGATTGTTGACGACGGTCGCCTTCCAGTTGGGCGCCGAAGAGCCCGTCTTCTACGCCCTCGAAGGTTCCGGCTCCATCGGAGGAACGGTCGTCCGCTGGCTGCGCGACAATCTCGGCATCATCAATGTAAGTAATATATGATTAGATTATACCGGTATTTTGCTTATACCGATTAAGTTTGGTCAGTCTCTGAGCATATCTGTTTGCGCAGTGAAGTTCGCTTATACCGTTAAAAACGTGCCAATTCCCCAAATATCGGTATAAATGAATTTTACTGTATTTCACAATAATTCTGCTCACCCCTTATCAGGGGAATGTACCGTAGATTTTATTTTATACCTGGTAGTTGGCTGCTCAGCGGGAAGTTAATTACAGTAGAGTTTATTTTCATGTTAATTTGGATATATTTCAAATTAAATTCATTACATATTTTGTAATATTAATAAAAAAATAACGCTGTTTTATGGATTTAAAAAGAAAAAGAGATAACAGATTTAATTAAATATAAAATTCGAAATCTGCCAACACGTGACCGTTTATAATTGTACTGCTGTTGTTTGCAGGCATCGGATGATGTAGAGTCGTTGGCGCAATTGGTGGATACAACAAGCGGCGTGTACTTCGTGCCCTGCTTCACCGGCCTCTACACGCCCTACTGGGATCCGAAGGCGCGCGGAACCATCTGCGGTCTCACCCAGTTCACTACTAAGGAACATATCGTACGCGCTGCCCTCGAAGCGAGCTGCTTTCAAACTCGAGAAATGCTCGATGCCATACAACAGGACTTTGGCAAAAAGCTTCAGCTTCTTAAGGTTGGCTGACGAAGATTTAAATTAATTATGTGTTTAATGTACAATAGTATAACGGATTTTTTCTGAGGAACTACACTATTAAAAGGTTTTCTCCTTTTAATGACAGTTTCGTATCAAGAAACAGATTAAGGGTATGGGTTAGATTGCGACTTAGTAAAGGCTACTTTTGTTTCTGCAATCATAAAGTGTGTTTTTTTAGGCGGGAATGCAGTACGTACATTACCATTTATCATAATTCGTCCTGTATTATATTTTGTAACCCTTGCATTCCGTTTTGTCATTTTAGCGTTCAAATTGAATGCAAGAGGGACGAGTTGCGATAAATGGCGGTGTCTTGGCAAAAGATGCTATTTTGGGACTGTTACATATAGGCAGAAATTGACTGTAATCATATTTTGTCTTCAGGTAGATGGCGGGATGACGAAGAACGCTCTGCTAATGCAGATGCAGGCCGACATACTCGGCTTCGACGTCGTTAGAGCGAATATGCCGGAGGTGACGGGGTGGGGCGCGGCGGTTGCCGCAGCGATCGGCATAGGTGCTCTCAAGGTCTCCGACTACTGCAACCGCAGTGATACCTCAGCGCAAGTCTTCCATTCGACCAGTGAACAACACACCCGTGAAGAAAAGCTTAAACAATGGAAGAACGCCGTTCAGCGTTCCCTCGCTTGGGCTACTTAATTACCATAGTTTCTATTGTACTTTTTAGTGATAGAGTTATTTACTGGCACCTGGGGTGTACTGGTTATACACTTGCCAATGTTCAATGTTATAAAAGTCGAACCGTGTGCAAATGGGGCATTTATCTTTAGTCGGAAGAGTGCAAAATATATTCATGTATTGCAATTAGGTGCTCAAGATGTAAATAAAATATTTTACCATTTGACTGTTAATGTTTTGAATGTTGCAAAATCAGTTGCAATACTGTGGACAGACGTATATTATCTGTTCGTATTTGCACTCTAATGAAATGTATTCCTATTTAGAAGTTGAGGTAAATGCGTCTTTCAGAGAGGACACGAAAAATGATCGACTTGGTCGTGTACGCGGTTTACCTTATCCTGCAGCAGCTGTTCGCCTTCGTGCAGCGGCTGTATTGGATGGCAACCGGACTGAGTGATCCACCGGTTGACACGCCGGTACGCCTGATGTCCATTCTGTACCGACGGAAGCGCGACCCAGAAGAGCTCTCTCGCTGGGAGGACTTTGTGGCGGTGCACCATTCCTTCGCACCTGTCTCAATCCTCGAAGGTGACCACTGGGCGTTCTACGCGATTGACCGGAAATTCGCCTACTTCGTCGAGATGCCCGAGCCCGTTATCACTTACGATGTCCAAAAGTACCCTTTCGTCTACATCCCCTACTTCGAATTCAGCAAATGCCTCGCCGTCGTTCCGCTGAGCGACATGCTCTCCTGGGCCGACCAGCTGGCGAAGCGCCCGCAACCAAAGACTGTCTTCTACACGAACACGGCGCGCTGTGGCAGCACCCTGTTCGCGCAGATGCTCAATCACCCGGGTACGAGCGTGTGCTTCGGTGAGTCCTACCCTATGACGCTGCTCGCGATCGGCTACTGGGAGAAGTACTGGCACGAGAGCGAGATGGAGACGCTGGTGAAGGCGGTAGTGACGATTTTGCGCAAGGACGTTCCAACGGACCAGATCTGCGTGCTGAAGACCGCATCCACCGAAGTCCGTCTGGTGCCGATTATGGCGAGATGCTTGCCTGAAGTGAAGCACGTGTTCATGTTCCGCAAGGGTGGCTTGGACCCCGTCGAGCGTATGCTCACCCGCGACAAGACGCTGCAGATGCTTCTCAAGATGTTCCTCGCCTGCCCGCAGCTCAGCAAGGCCTTCGGCTGGCTTGCCATTGGTGACAGCAAATGGCTGCGGGTCATCCCCCCTACCAACATGAAGGAGTGGGCGGCCATTGTGTACGCCTCGCCGTACGGCGACTACTTGAGGAACAAGCATTTGTTCTGCCTGCCCGTCGTCTGGCACAAGGACATCATCCATGACACGGAGAACACCCTGCGGCCCATCTTCCGTGAGTTGGGCATCCCCGAGGAGAAGATCAAGGATGCGCTGCTCTGTCTCAAGGGCGACTCGCAGAAGGGGACCTTCCTCAGTCAGAGCGTCATGAAGGACGTCAAGGCGACTGAAATGACCGATACCATCCGTGCGAGACTCGACGAGTTCGCGCAAGTCCTCGGCGTCCCGAAGGACACTTTCGAGTAACGTGATCTCTGCAGACCAATGATGAAAGTTGCCCGGAACTTACACCCCATTAATCCTTAACCTGTGTTGGTAAGTGCTGAGTGCAGCGAGTGATTTTAAGATCGCAGTCGTTTGCCTGTTTTTTAGCCGTAATATTAAGCTGCAAGAATATGTAGTATATTAGTTAAAGTATAAGCGGTAAATAGAGGAGGCTATTAGATATGATAGTTAGATGACAGTGAAACCAAGAAATTAAAGATCAAACAGATCAGTACGTAAAATTAATCACTTGCTGCAGATTGGACTAATCAGAATAGTGTTATTGTTGGTGAGGTGTAAGTTCCGGCTACGATGATGAATTTGGTTATTTTAGGAGTTCAGCTGATAGGATATTTTTGTTGTTACGAGTTTTGTTGTTAGCTTTGATTAATTTAACATTCCGGTGATATTTGTCGAGTCTCATTCAATATAACGTTTACTCAATAAAGCCCCGATGCAAATTGGCCTTGTTTGACACCTCGAAACGAGAACGGTTTAAACCGAATCAAGTATGGCTATGAACACCTGCAATACTGGCGCCATTATGGTTTGCAACACCGGCAACGACATGTTGGTTGCGAAGAGCGGATTTTTGAAGACGGTCGCTTTCCAGTTGTGCTCCACGAGCCCGCCTTCGAGGAATCGGGCTCCATCAAGGGGACATTGGTCCGCTGGCTGCGCGGTAATCTCGCACTAATAATGTAAGTGCGCTAGAAATGTTTATATCGCTTTCGCTTATCCATATTTCATTTTTACTGGTTTAATTTGGCCAGTCCCGAAGGGTATCTTTTCATTCACACTCGCTTGAGCGCGCATTGTCGCTTTAATCTTTGTTAGCGATAGATTTAATTATTGAGAGGTTGTACGCTTGTCTGTGTTCAACGCTATTTAAGTCTAAACGTGCGCCACTGTGACCTTTTATCTCAAGCTGAAAGAGCGCAAGATATATTCGTGTATTGAAACTGCTAAAATGATGTAAATAAAATAATTTAAAACTTGACTGTTTGTATGTTCTAATCAGTTGCAAAACTGTGAAGAGATGTGTAGTATCTGTTCGTATCTGTACGTTAAGGAAATGATATCCAATTTAGAAGTAGGTATTCGTGCGTATTGCAGAGAAGATAGGAAAAATGATCGACTTGGTCATTTTCGCAGTATACTTAATCCTGCAGCAGCTGTTCGCCTTCGTACAGCGGTTGTACTGGATGGTGACGGGCCTGAGTGATGCGCCGGTTGACACGCCGGTTCGTCTAATGTCCATTCTGTACCGACGGAAGCGTGACCCCGAGGAGATGGTTCGGTGGGAGGACTTTGTAGTAGTGCACCACTCCTTTGCTCCTGTCTCAATCCTCGAAGGTGACCGCTGGGCGTTCTATGCGATCGACAGGAAATTCGCGTACTTCGTCGAGATGCCCGAGCCCGTTATCACCTACGACGCGCAAAAGTATCCTTTCGTCTATGTCCCCTACTTCGAATTCAGCAAGCAACTTGCCGTCATATCGCTGAGCGAGATGATCTCCTGGGCCGACCAGCTGGCGAAGCGCCCGCAACCAAAGACTGTCTTCTACACGAACACAGCGCGTTGCGGTAGCACCCTGTTCGCGCAGATGCTCAACCATCTAGGGACGAGCGTGTGCATCGGCGAGTCATACATCTTGACCCATCTTTCCATCGGCTATTGGGAGAAGTACTGGCACGAAAGTGAGATGGAGACGCTATTGAAGGCGGTGGTGACGATTCTGCGCAAGGACGTTCCGGCGGACCAGCTCTTCATCCTGAAGGGCGCCTCCACCGAAGCGCGATTGGTGCCGATTGTGGCGAGATGCATGCCTGAAGTAAAGCACGTGTTCATGTTCCGTAAGGGCGGCTTGGACTCGGTCGAGCGTATGCTTCGTCGCGACAAAACGCAGCGGATACTTATGGAACTCTTCCTCCTCTGCCCGCCCCTCAGCAAGGCCTTTGGCTGGATCGTCATCTGCGAATGCAAATGGCTGCGAGTCATTCGCCCTACCACCACGAAGGAGTGGGCTGCCATTGCATACGCCTCGCCCTACGCCGACTACCTAAAGAACAAGCATTTATACTGCCTGCCCATCGTCTGGCACAAGGACATCATCCATGACGCGGAGAACACCCTGCGGCCAATCTTTCGAGAGCTGGGCCTGCCTGAGGAAAAGATCAAGGATGCGCTGCTCTGTCTCAAGAACGACTCTCAGAACGGAACATTCCTCAGTCAGAGCGTTATGAAGGACGTCAAGGCTACTGAAATGACCGACGCCATCCGTGCGAGATTCGACACGGTTGCTCAAATCCTCGGCGTTCCTAAGGACACTTTCGAGTAACGGATCTTTCGACCAACAATAAACTAGTTGATTTATTTTAGGAGATCAGAAGGTAGGATATTTGTTGTTTGTTAGTTTTGTTGATAGCAAAGAGTGATTTTAACATTCCGGTGATATTTGTCGATTCACTTTCTCATACGGTGTACTGGTAATAAAGCATTGATGGAAATTGCGCTTACTTTGATGCTTTCAAGTGGAAATGGTTTGAGCCAAATCTTATAGCCTACACTATTACTTGTCAATTCTCGTGTATTGAATTATTCAAGCCTACAGTTATCAGAGATGTATAAAGTGTGATGCTGTTAAATGCCCGACGAGGCTTGGGATTGCGATTTAGAAATTTAAATGTATGTGTCGTTCAGAGAGCGACAAGAAAAATGATCGACTTGGTCATTTTCGCGATCTACCTAATCCTGCAGCACCTGTTCGCCTTCGTGCAACGGCTGTACTGGATAGCGACGGGTCTGAGTGATGCGCCGGTTGACACGCAGGTTCGACTAATGTCCATTCTGTACCGACGGAAGCGCGACCCCGTGGAGCTCCCTCGGTGGGCGGATTTTGTGGCGGTGCACAAATCGTTCGCACCTGTCTCAGTCCTCGAAGGTGACCGTTGGGCATTTTACGCAATCGATCGGAAATTCGCGTACTTCGTCGAAATGCCCGAGCCTGTTATCACTTACGATGTCCTAAAGTTTCCTTTTGTCTATATCCCCTACTTCGAATTCAGCAAATGCCTCGCCGTCGTTCCGCTGAGCGACATGCTCTCCTGGGCCGACCAGCTGGCGAAGCGCCCGCAGCCGAAGACGGTCTTCTTCACGAACACGGCACGCTGCGGCAGCACACTTTTCGCGCAGATGCTCAACCGTCCAGGGACGAGCATCTGCATTGGCGAGCCCTTTGTCATGACGCTGCTCGCTATCGGCTACTGGGAGAAATATTGGCACGAGAGTGAGATGGAGACGCTATTGAAGGCGGCGGTGACGATTCTGCGCAAGGACGTCCCGGCGGACCAGATCTTCATCCTAAAGACCAGCTCCAATGAAGCGCGCTTGGTGCCGATTATGGCGAAATGCATGCCTGAAGTAAAGCACGTGTTCATGTTCCGCAAGAATGGGTTGGACCCCGTCGAGCGCATGCTCACCCGCGACAAAATGCAGCGGATACTTATGCTGCTGTTTCTCATTTGCCCGCAGCTCAGCAAGGCCTTCGGTTGGATCGCCATCGGCGAAAGCAAATGGCTGCGAGTCATTCGTCCTACCACCACGAAGGAGTGGGCTGCGATTGCATACGCTTCGCCCTACGCTGACTATTTGAAAAACAAGGAGTTGTTTTGTTTGCCCGTCGTCTGGCACAAGGACATCATCCATGACGCGGAGAACACCCTGCGGCCCATCTTTCGAGAGTTGGGCCTGCCGGAGGAGAAGATCAAGGATGCGCTGCTCTGTCTCAATAGGGACTCTCAGAACGGAACGTTCCTCAGTCAGAGCGTCATGAAGGACGTCAAAGCTACTGAAATGACCGATGCTATCTGTGCGAAACTCGACACGGTCGCGCAAGTCCTCGGTGTTCCGAAGGACACTTTCGAATAACGCGATCTCTGTGGGCCAATGATGAACTTTGTTACTTTTTTGAAGAGTTTAGAAAATAGGATATTTTTGCGGTATACCGGTTTTGTTGTCAGCTTCAATTCTACATTCCGATGATATTTGTCGATTCTCACTCAAAGTACTGTGTACTCAAAATAAAGTGCCCATGCAAACTGCGCCTTCTTTGACGCTTTCAAACGGAAACGGTTTGAGCCGAATGAGATAATTTACATGGTCACTTCTCAATATTCCTATACTGCCATATCCAAGCTTTCAGCAATCAAAGAGATATAAAGTCTGATGCTACCAAATGATTGCTCGACGTGGTCTGCGATTATTTAGAAATCGTGCGACTTTCGATGTGCTCGTTGGACGGCTTTCGAGCGGTGATAATCCCTCGTGCTCTTCTTTGCCGTCAATTAGCGTATGCCGCCATGTTATGGTTGAAATTTTCCTATCGGTAACAAGAAATCTTAGATTCAATAAGGAAAACTGTTTCAAAAGCAGATAGCGCTTCTTTCTTTGTGAATTTAGCCATGTAAAGTTAAGAAAAAACTTTCATTTATGGTGAAAATCGTTATTTTCGAATCGTAAAACGAGTTCATCTTTGCCAACTACCGTGCCTGGCGAGCTTTCTTTTTACGGATCGTTAAATATATGATTATATTTTTTGGGCCAAAGTAAAATGAACCCCCTTTTTCAGCAGCTATGGCTAGCCCAAATTAAGAACGACTCTGACACGCCGATAGTTTATACCGACGGCGCCTGCAAATTCAATGGCCAGAATGCCGCCGTCGGTGGCATAGGCGTCTATTGGGGACCCGACAGTCCCCTCAATGTCTCCGAGCCACTCACTGGTGTCCAAACTAACAACCGCGCCGAGTTGCAGGCTGTCGCCACTGCTCTTCGCCAGGTACGATCAATTAGCATTTATGTGATTTTTAGCTTTTGGATGACATTATGAGGGTAGCGGCAGTCACAATGCAGATACAAGACGCAAATGCGTTCGGACGCAAGACGTAAGAGGCGCGAAACTCAGAATTTTTGTATCTTGCGTCTGCATTGTGATCGCCACTTTAGGTCGACGCTTAGCGGTAATTTACAATGTGCTTCATGACAAATTTAAGCAAGTCTTAACTTATAAGTGACTGTTACTTTTAGGCATAGATTGGCCCCAGAGTCATAAGATACTATCGATGGCATAGGATGTTCAATAATAATTCAATATTAATAATAATATTTCACAGGCGGTGTCGTTGAAGTATGAACGCGTCATTTTGCGCTCCGATTCACAATTTCTCATCAACTCTCTCAGCAAATGGAGCTCGACGTGGCGGCGAAACGGATGGAAGACGGTAAAAGGCACGGATGTGAAGAATCGTCAGGATTTTGAAGAGATCCTCGAATTGATGGACAAAATCCAAGTGAGTTGATCGATTTTGTCGAAAATCGCGGTGCTTTCTAGGTCGAATTCGAGCATGTGGAGGGCCATTCGAATGAAAGCGGCAATGATGAAGCGGATCGGCTAGCTAACGAAGGCGTGCTGAAGCAGTGAGCCATTCCGGGCGAATGAAACGTCCATCGCTCAATGGATAGTATATATTATTGTCCACCTATCGCTATAGTCTGAATGAACGCTGTATTGCCAATAAACTGCGTTTGCAAAATGTCGATCAACGAGCTTTATTTTCGTGCTGCGATTCTTATTCGATTCGCCAAAGTATCCTATTCGATTTTGATCTCGTGGAGTATAGCATGGGGCGGTTGACACCATCGCTTGGCCCAACTCAGGTTCTGTCTTAGAAATACGCTGTTACTTTTTGCGGCGACGGGGTGATGAATAGCGACAAACGTGTTGCGCATCATTCACCGTCGCGGTGGTTGATTTGTTGCCCGTTACCCGCCTATTACATGTTGAGGTGTTGCCATTGCACACCCATTCCAATCTCGCAAATTAAATCATGGTTTTTGCTGAATGGGTGCGTTTCCTATTTGCACTGAAGGGCTGACACAGAGGTAACGTGAATCGTGCAACGTCCAAAATCGATAGTGCAATTATTAAATATTGTTAAACGGACGTAGATCAATTCTTGGTACTTGCACTAACGATTTCGGACGTTGCGTGAATCGCGTTAACTTTGTTCAACCCTTTACTGCCAGCTGCCGAGCAAGCGTAGAATAACGTTCGTACCGGGCGCAATTTCGAAATCGCCGACGTGGCATGCCACACGCTGCGCTCCACTCGGATACCATCGATCTTCTTCACAATTCCGGTTTCGGCCGTCAGCTGTACACGCACGTCGCGCTGTCCCGTAGAAACAAACGATTTGGGCGCTGTGCATAATAGCGGGCGCGGTTCTTTTTTGCTTTCTATTTATTAATTTTGTTTGCTTCATTCCTTTTATGCAATAATCGTTTTGACGGATTTAAATGAGCGTTGCGCGGTGTAATTTGTTGCACGATTGCCTAATCGATTTAACGGGCGTCGCATTGCTATAGCAACAAGTCAAAAAGGCGAAAGACAATGAGGCATAAAGAAATAGCTGTGTTAAACGATTTTTGTTTTTTTGACGCTTTGTCTTCAGACAGATGAGATTTTGACTTTTTCCTTCCAATAAGTCGATTTTTTATCGTGACTTGATGACTCAACGCTCAAGCTTCGTGACGCCCGCTATATCGCTATATGAAAGCGGGGGCCAGTCGTTGTTAACCTGCTCGATTTTCAGAACTGTTAAAGCAATGTCTCCGTGGTACGCCGTCGCTCGAGGTCACAAGCCTGGTGTGTATGAGACATGGACGCAATGTCAAGAACAAGTAGGTGTCCCATCTCTCTTTCTTTACCTCATACAGAACCGCTGCAGACGATGAAGTTCGCTGGCGCTATGTTCAAGAAGTTTGAAAGCGAAGAGGACGCCTTGGCATTCATCGCCAAACACGCGAGTGACAAAAGTTCGGGAGTTAAAATGTTGACAAAACCCGTTTTATGGTCCCAATTGTTTTCAGTGCTCAGAAATGCATTTTGATACCGTATACAAACTTTTCATTGCTGCTCCATTCTTACCTCAAATAGTGCTCATTATTCGAGTTTTTGCATGGTAGCTTCGAACGAAATCTCTAAGCTTTCAATTATGAGTATTTGAAACGAAAATTTCATTTAAGGAAAAAAATTAAAATGCATTGCTGTTTTTAACGGATTCTGGGACCATAATATGGTGACATGGCCACGCCTGCAATTTTCGGACTGATTAAGATTGACTTTTAGTTACGGGAAAGCCGAGCAAGAAGAAGGCGGACACCGCGAGCAAACCTGACAACTACTATGCGGTCGCTCGCGGACACAAGCCGGGTGTCTACCGTACTTGGGCAGAATGCCAAGAACAGGCAAGTTATCTCATTCCTTCTATACTAAATATTTCTTTATGTCACGGTTCGCGCCTCGCACCATCATCTCATCACATATGCGTACTTCGAGCCGATTTGCAGGCATTACCGTATCCTATTCATTTGTATATTATATAATTGATGCGTTGTGCGATCCAAAAATAATCCTATAACTGTTGTTAGTCCATATCTCCTTGATAGTTGTTGTTCATCTCCATAAATCACTATCAACATTTGCCAATGCGACCTCGTGACATCATATCATTGAGATCGCTTTTAGATCTTCAAATTCGGAGGAGCTCGTTACAAAAAGTTCGAATCTGAGGAAGAGGCGTTGAATTTCATCGCGGAAAACAAGGTCGGCGCCGCTGCTAGCAAGAAGAAAGACAGCACTAGTGGTATGCTTCGATTTCATACTTTTACCTGCGGCCTGGTGTACTGTAGTTTAATGACAGCAATGCATTTAGCTTCAAAAATTGCATTTTAAATGTTCGCACGAATGTAAAGCATAATAGCAATAACAGCTATTTTATCAAGCGCAGTCTGTTTGAAACACTATAAAGTCAGTTTCTATAGCCAACGAAGCGAAAAAAGTGATATGAACATGGAGCAACTTAAAACCTCTAGTTGCGTCTCACCACGATTGCCAAATAATTAGTCGCTATTATCAATAATTGACTGTACGATCGCTGGTATTAGTGTATTTAGCCTTTTATTTAACTGGATTGTCGCGAGAGAAAGATACATTTTATGACATGATATTGCAGACCTGAAGCGGAAGAGATCGGCTCCGGACGACGATGACGATGATGAGGACGACGACGACGATGACGACGACGACGAGGACGAAGACGAGCCAAAAGAGCGATCCAAAGTAGCGAAGGTGTCTGATGATAAGTAGGTTGTTGGAGCGCGACACCGCGTGATCATTTTTTGACTTTCGCGCCCATCCGGATCCACGTTGGATCTCCGTATTCTGTCGCATTGTTGTCTCTCTGTTACACGTCTCGATTTTCACTCCTTGCGCTAGCCTGTGTCGATTGTTAGGTCAGACCTGTCTCTCTGTCTCTCGTTATTGTTTCCGCTAGTAAACCGACTGTTCCCTCTCCGCCCCGAACTCACGTTACAACATACAGTGGAATTCGTTTATAGCGGTTTCGGTTATAACGGTATTTCGTTTATACCGGTATTTCGTTTATACCAGTCAAAACATGCTGGTCTCCCGTTGACCGGTATAAACGAATTCCACTGTAGGTCATTCAATTGCTTAACAATTAGAGCGATATATACCATTTCCACTTTAATAAGGACATTTTATAAACCAAATCGGACACTTTCCAAACCATACAGGGCACTTTCAAAATCAAAAAGGACGTTTTCCGTATTAATTTGACTATAAAAATAGCCTTTTTTGATTTAAAAAGTGTCCTGTTTGGTTTGGAAAGTGTCCGACTTGGTTTATAAAATGTCCTTATTAAAGTGGAAATGGTTATCGATTTTGTTCAGGCCCTCGAAGTCAAAGCGAAGTCGCGAAGATGTCTTTGATGAGACCGACGCCGTGGTGGTGTACACGGATGGTGCGTGCGCGGGAAATGGACAGAAAGGCGCGGTCGGCGGTATAGGCGTCTATTGGGGAATCGACAGCCCGCATAATGTCGCCGAACCTCTCGTCGGCGTCCAAACCAACAACCGCGCCGAGTACACCGCTGTCAGCACCGCACTTAGACAGGTATAGCTCCTTGCAATTTTCACCCTACCTACCGTATACTTTTCTTCGCCAGCGTTAAGTGCGGCGAGTCATTTTAACACTCCTCTCCTTTGCCTAATTGTGATGCGTTGCATTAAGTTGCAAAAACATGCAATAGATTAAGCAAAAAGTACACGGTCGACAGAGAATCATATGTATTATATTGAATTACTTAAAAAGCGGTCGAAATAGACGAATGATCGCATATTTTCAGGCGATCTCATTGGGGCACAAAAAACTGATCTTGCGCACGGATTCAAACCTACTCATCAATTCGATGACGAAATGGATCGCCGGGTGGAAGAAGAAGGGCTGGAAGACGGCGACCGGCGCAGCTGTGAAGAACCGACCGGAGCTGGAGGAGATCGACGGACTGATGCAGAAGATCAAAGTGAGTGTTTTACTGTCGTCACGCGAGGGAACCAGTGGATTGTGTGTGTAGACAGTACACTGAAATTCGTTTGTATTGGCACTTGGGAGATCGGCCAATATTCCCGGTGTGAACGAATTCTGCTGTAGTTTATTCGGAGACCGCGACGTAATAATATGAAACCGTCGGTTAAGCGCGAAGGGATCTAGTGAGAGTCCTACGCAAGTACAGCAGATTTCATTTATACAGTAATTTTGACCGTTCACCTAAATAGCGGTATGAACGAGTTTTACTATATGACCGCGCGATTGTTCTAACGGAAGTAATATGTATCGCGAGCTGACGATACAACAAGTGTGATCGTTTATTCTGAGCGGTGAAATGAATTTTCTCCTTTCTAGGTCAAGTTTGAGCATGTTCGTGGACATCAGGGAATTTTCGGCAATGAAGAAGCCGATCGATTGGCTCGCGAGGGCGCTAAGAAAGGAATGATCAGGAAATAAAAGTGATCAATTCGGTGCAGCGATCGTTGATCCGATTTGATTGTCGACTTCTGACGTATTTCCTTATCCGCGATTCTTGCTGAGCTTATCAACCGCTGTTGTTTTCAGCTTATCAGTTAGAGCACTTCTTAGTGCGCAATTATGTTATTCCGGTAATGGGGCAAGCAGTGACAAACGTCTCGTGCTGCTGTGCCTTCTGTTGTTGTTAAACTTTCATTCATTTTGCTTCATCTCGGCATACTAAAAGCTCATTGTTGGATACTATTCATTGTCGCGGTTGTTTGACAGATTCGGAGATTGAGTGAGTTTAAGACTAGTGGTTCAGTGGGTTTAATTCTTATTTATTCTTTTGGGATGACAACCATATGCTACTTTCTTCTTAGCAGATAAAGAGTTCATAAAATCGATTCGCACACGAGTAGATAAGTATATCGATTTATAATGACGAGAAACACTGTTTCATTACACTATTCTTTTTCCGATTATTTTTTGACTAGTTATATATCCCAGTTAACCGACGGTTTTATATATCAGAAGATACGCAAGATAACACTATGTTGACCATTTCGTCGGTGACTTTCCTTTCGAAAAGCCCCTTTTGTGTCAGCACGCTCCCTTTTCTCTCAGTCTGACCGTTAGAAAAAAACAGACCCGCATTCGGTTTCGCGATAGTCCCTGCTGATACCTATCATTTGTAAATACGAAGGGCAACGGCGAGCTCTTTGTAAGTCATACAGAAACGAAAGGAGCGTAAATCATTGCGGAGATTGTAATTCCGCGACACAACTGACGACTTCCATTTGAACGATCTATATTTGAAACCCATCGAAAGATACCGTATTTACGGAATTAGTAGTACACGTTAAGTAGTAGCTCACGCGGAAATAGTAGCACACTGTAGAGGGGGATTGAAACAATAGTAGCACACGCGGAAATAATAGCACATGTGCCACTATTTTGTTACGTATTGACCGGGGTCAGGACTATCTCAGAGCCGATGATGAGGTTAGTGATTGCGATTCAGTGATTTTTTAGCAACTGTGAATTGGAATTTTCTAAAATGTAGCTATTTTGTTCATTAAAGTACTATTTTCCGCGTCCTATTGATGATGAATTATGTTGAGGAGGAGGTTGAGCTAATAGTGGTACATGGTATAGAGCGGGTTGAAATAATAGTGGCACACGCGGAAATAGTAGCACAATGTAGAGGGGGATCGAAACAATAGTAGCACTGTGCTACTATTTCCGTAAATACGGTATCTTTCAATGTGATTCGGAACACATAAAAACTACACGTACGTATATTGACACAGTGCAGTTTTGGACCGGTGCCTTCAATCAATTCATATTGACAGGATCGATCGAAGATCATTCTAAAAATTTCGATGACATCACATTGAAAATTTCCAGAAATATACTAGAATCTTCTAGAATTTTTTCAGGGTTTATATAAAATAAATGGTAGTATAAAGTTTCTAGTTATTTATTATTGTCGAACTGCCGTCCGACGAATATAGCTGCATACTATGTGATATTTATAAATGTACGACCAAAGGTCCAGACTAAAGGAATCCAAGGGCGGGTTTTCAATACCGTGCTGTTCAGCAGTAAGGGCCACGTAGTCTCGCACGGGTATCAGGTAAACAGTCCAGCGCCCCACGCTAGTCGCTCGTGATCAGACTTTGTTCTCTATATCGTTTCGGTTGACAGCGCGTTTTACTACACACATGTGCAAAATTTGCTCATACTTGTATACATGCTATGAAGAAATGGAAGGCAGATGCCTAACCCTGCCTTGATTTTTGGCATATATACCTTAATTTCAAAAAATGAAGATTTCGAAAGTTCACATTTGCAGAGAGGACGAAAAATTACGGTTTTAGGCGGAAATTCAAGTTTTCGTCCAAATAAACTCGTATTATCTTCTGTCTCCGCATATGAAATATGCGCGGAGGCGTTTTGCAACGTAGAGATAATAAAAGCCAGCAACAAACTCAGAACATTCTTTCAGATACACAGCACAGAGTGACTCAATTTTTTCTCACTCATTTGTCTTCTGAATAATTTCTGTCAAAACTATCCGATATGCTTATTTATTATTTTTTTTCAGTTCACAAGAAACTAGGAATTGTTTTGATACCATGATCAGCTCAATCGGATAAGTTTGAAGAGAATTTCAAGGGTATGAAGTGAGGTATCCCTTTTTCGCGAAATGAGGTACAGGGTCCACCGCGACTAGGGTGGATTCAAAATTGCTACCCTTTCCAAACCAAGAAACCAATTTTGCTGAAATTTTATAAGAGTGTAGCAGGTTGGTTGAGCTTTTATTATCTTGAGTTTCAAGTTATTCGGTTCATGCATTCTCTGTTACCAACCGTGCAAATGCAGACATCCAAATACAGAGTAACGATACAATTTGACTTTTGAATAACTTGACCTAGAATGATCCAAATGAGCTTAAATTGGGCAAAAGTAATAGGCAAACGTAGGGGTGTCGTTTAAAAAAAAAATTATTGAATTCAGTTATGACGTTGTCAAGACACGGCCATGCAAAGACAAGGTCTCCACGGCTGTTCAGCCGTCCGTTTTGCGTTTGCTTGCGTATTTCGAGTTGTTCAGCAATAAAATGAAAAAATAAAAATATAATTAATATAGCGTTGGATTCCTAACGGAGCGATCTATTATTCTGTGCTAGCCGATTTTGAACCTAAGCTTACGTCGAAAAGTAAAAAGATAGAATAGGGAGTTCTATAGAAAACGTATTTGATGGACTACTTGGCAACAAAGTAACGTAAAAATACAACAAGTATATCAAAGTGAAGAGCATAATAAGCTGCATTAACCTATGCTGTCAAATATTAAATCTAATTAGAAGCTAAAAAGCAAAAGCTGAAAACATCGTTAACTGAGTATCTGCAAAATTCTTCGCGCTAGTGTAAACGTGAACAGCCGTGTCTCCACGGCGCCTCACGTTTGTACTAAAGTGTGATATTTTTTCTAATACTCAGTCAACGATGTTTTTTAATTTTATAATTTTTTCTCTTAATTTAAATAAAAATCCGCGCCTTTTAGGACTTAGAACTTTTCACGCCCGTTTTAATGATACCCTGATGATAATTTAATACTACCTAGCTTTCACCCCAGCTCTACCACCAGTTTCTGTATGGAGGCCCTATTTTTATATTTTTGCTTTTTCGATTTAATTCGAGTTCTAATTCAGCAAATGCTATGACACGCAATATTAAATTTGGAATCGAACGCTATTTTTACTTTACATTGACGTCTATTTATAGCTGAGAATTTTGAACTACTAGTAAATTCACTGCTTTTAACCGTCTGAGGCACCGTGTCTCATTTTCCTAGTGAATTACCAAACACATTCTACGCCGCAGGAAATCCGCGTGAAAAACGGGACCTTATCTCTGCATGGCCATATCTTGACTACGCCATAACCGAATTCTATAATTCCTTTTTCAAAAAGAACCCCAATTTTGTAGATTATTTATGCCAAATTTTAGCACATTTGGATTATTCTGGGCCAAGTTATTTTCGAAACAAATTGTTGCAATTTGCTGGGATAACCTTTTTTCGAGAAAAGGGATATCTCACTTCGCACCCTTGTAACTCCCTTCACACTTATTCGTTTGAACTGATCCTGGTTTCAAAAAATTCTTAGTTTTTTGTGAATTGAACAAAAAAGAAATAAGCAAATCAGATGGATTTGATAGAAGTTATTCATAAAACAAATGGGTGAGAAAACTTGAGTTATCCTGTATTACCCAAATCCACACATACATTATCAAACCAGATGTCCGTTTTATAGAGATTTGTAGTTAATTGCGCAAGGTAATAGTCATGTTGACTTGATTCGTTCTTTGTGTTCTTTAATCACCACTACTCTGCTCAAGAAATTTAATGATGAACCTTATTTCCATTTCATTTAAGCAAAGCGCTAAGTGCTCCAATAAATTTTTGAAATAGCTGCAAAGCGAGACAAATGGTAATATTTTTTATTCGGCTATTTATTTCAGATAGCATATAGATGGAGATACCGAGAGGGAAATGTTTTGCAGCGTTTCCCTTTTCCCTGTTGTGTTTCGATATATTTTTACTGATTCCTAAGACACTTATGTGTTGCTTATCTGTCTCATCTCACGTTCTGCCTCCGTGCGGTCATGTTGAGAGCAAATGTGTGGTGTGTCTTTTCTAAAGTCTACATACCGGGCGCCACCCAATTTACTTGTTGCAAAGATTACGCCGGTATGCGAAAGGCAAACATTAAATCGCTCTCCGTAGGCTTTATTCGCAATGTCACGGTCCTGCGCCCACTTCGATGGCTCAAAGTGACGCTTGATAACAATTTGCTACAATGCACAATTACTTTTACTTTAAGACATAAGATACGAGTGTCTGTAGTTTGTTTTGCGTGGGTTAGGTACTCGTGCATCGTCTTATAAACCGACTTCTGGATTGCCTAATCGTTCAGAGTCATAGAAAAAGCTCTGTTGGAAATTAATAGAACTGCATGTGGCATAAAATAAAGTACAGTTTCCAATAAATTTGACAAACGAATTGAAGATTAACTATTGAATAAAAATGGCTTCTTCCGATTCTTCCATACGGTCTTCAACATCCTCACAGCAGCTTCCAGTTCCAGACATTCCAGATGTAAGTACTACACGGCACTTTGATCACATTCGTGTTCTCCATTTTTATATCTTATCGTATGGATAATATAAATATTTGATATCAATCGATCAACAAAATATGAAATTGATGAATTCGGGATTTAATTCTTAAAGCTTGAGAGTACCGGCAAGTCGAAATGTTCCGCTAAGAAATAGCTGGCTTCGTCTATTAAACTTCTGTGCGCAATTCATTTGAACAATTTATTTTAGGTTGTTGATTGTCAAAGAGGGTTTCTTCAATATGCTCTCAGCCACGACAGTTGTGGTCATGATGTATCTGGAGTCCGAGAGGAGATGCGTGGTGTTCACAAAAGTAGACTGAAAGAAAAAGAAAATCAGGTAATTTTTATAGCATCGCTTTAAGTCGATGCAGTTGATGAGCTCAAAAATAGAGCGCATAGTGCCGTGTTTAACATATTACACTCAACAAAGTGATTGCAGATTCAGGAGTTGAAAACAGAAAACAAAGAACACAAAGAAAAAATAAAAACACAGAACGAAGAGCTCGAAAAGTTAAAGACAGATCTTCGTGAAGCCAAATTAGCGGAAATACGCTTGACTTCCGATCGTGAAAAAGCTGAACAACGGATAACAGAAGAGATGAACAATATGACAGCAGCACACAAATTATCGATGTTGAATCAGACGACAGCGAATGACAAAGACAAGCGAGCAGAAGTTGAGAAAGCGATAATGAATGGTCAACAAGCACTTCAGGCACTGCAAGCACAAGCTGAGAAAGACAAAGCGATGGCAAAAATCGAAGTTGAACAAGAGAGAGCAGAGAAAGAAAAAGAGAGGAATAAAGTAACTATTGCTCAGTGTGAGCTCAAGGAAAAGGCCGCTTTGCTTGCTCGTGCTGAAGAAAAAGCAGAGCAAGATGAAATCGAAAGAAACAGGCTCCAGAAAATAATACTGGAGAAAGACACACTGCTGGCTGTGAATCAAGAACAATTACAAGAACAAATAAATCAATTCTTTATGAGAGAAAAAGATTTGAATCAAGAAATTTCAACAGTCAAGAATGACCAAGAAAAAAAACTGCTGCACAATTACGTAATTTCGCAACAGCAATTGCAGGACCAGGCAAATGAATTCTCTAAGAAGGAAAAGAAGTTCGAAGCAGAGATTGAAAAAATGAAAGCTGATGAAAAAGCAAAAACTGCCGAAGCATTATCAAATTTTCAAAAAGAAATAAAAGAAATCAAGGATCAGTTTTTACTGAGTGAAGAAGTCACCAGCAATAAACATGATGCGATGCTGTCGCAAGCGAAAGCTGAGTTGCGAAATGAACTAAATCAATGTTTGGAAAGAGAAAATGAACTGAAAAACAACTTCAAAGCAGTGGAAACCGAACGCAAGATCGAGATAGAAAAACTTAAAGCTGAAGCAGAACTAGAAAAGAAAGAATTGGCGCAGAAACTTGAGAAAAAAATGAATGAAATGAATGATCAGTTTTTGCAACGCGAACATTCCGCCAAGAATACATTTGAAGAACTGTTGTCACAAGCAAGAACTCAAAATACTGATCAATTGAAACAGTTTTTGGAACGAGAGGAAAAAGTTAAAGCTGAATACAAGACTGAGACTGAAAAACTGACAAGAAGCTGGGAGGAAAAAGTAGAGCAAGCGAATAAAGCATGGGAAATACAACTTCAGGAGGAAATATTATCTACGACAAATAGTTTCGTAAATCAATTAGCGGAATCGGAAATGGAATTATTAAACAAAACGGAAGAGGTTAATAATTTTTAATTAAGCATAAATTCATGTGTTTATGAAATAATTGCATTTACGTTTCAGTTGAGAAAAATGACAGCGAAGTACAGCATGATTGAGAGCCAAATGTTACTGTTCGCAAACTCGTCGCAACTTGCTGACACAGAGGTAGAGTTTTTTGACATTTGAGCTAATAATGGTTTTAAAATTTAGATCAATGATCTGAGAAAGCGTATGGAGACAGTCACGGGTGATCTTTTTCTGAAAATCGAAGAGTTGAAGCAGCAAAGTATCTGGGATCACGAACATTATGTTGATACTCTGACTGAATTGATGATCTGTTGTGAAGGGCAGAAGATCGAGCTCACAAAAAAGAACGTAAGCTTTTGTTTCAGTCAACCCGAAAAAATTGATTTCTGGAAGCTTTCCTTTTAAAGCAAATATCGATGTCACATTGACATCGTAAGTGATATGCTCTGCCAATTACCGTCTAAAATATACACTAGGCGATTGCGTCGACATATCATTCTAATTGCAGGTCAAAGAACGAGATCTAATTGTCCAACTTCACACAATGATTGCTGAACAAACGAAAGCAGTAAGAATATTTTACTTAAGCCCTGAGCAAACCGTTTAGCATATTAAAATTCAGGTGTTTTACAATAGCTGTAGTTAAATTATGCGATGATGTACCAGTTTCTTGTTTGCTATTTGAGACTTTACCTGCAGACATGGTCAAAACATGAAGACACATTCGAAGGAAATACAAGATGCCTCATCTTAAACTTCCAGTATTTGAATCAGTGCCGTTTTGCAAATTTTTAATCAAATTTAGTTGAAAATTAGCGCATAAATGTAACTATATATGACTTTCGTGCTGTAAAAAATTTAAAATTAATTGGAAACATTACGCTAACTTTGTGCAGTTCTTTGTGAAAACTTACATTTTATTCACAAAAAGTAGCGTTTTTTAAATTAATCAGTAATGAAAACTAATAGCATATTGTAAATGTCATTATTATATAGCTTATTCATGATTAACATTTAATTTGATTATGTAGTCGACGGAGGCGAGCTTGCTGGCATTAGGCAACTTTATTGCGTCGTGTTGTGAAGAACTATTAGTGTTGGCAGTTGTCTCCATTCTTTCACGGTTTTATTCTATCTGGCTCAGTTATAGCGGAAACAACTACATAATATGGTGGTTCATAGTGAGAGTGAGACAGCTAGGGTGAGCCGACTGTCTCTCACAAAGCTATACCAAGCTAGTGCTACTTAGGGCGAAATGATAGCGCACTTCCAGGAGATTGGTATTAGATTTGCATACTCTAAAAGTAATTGCGTCTGATCGCAAGCAATCTTTAGTTTTTGTTGGGTCGTCTGATGACGTTAGAAGATGAAAGCGGGTTTGTCTTCGCTTAGCTATCTATCCTTAATGAGGAATCTATCGCGATTTCGCGACACAATGGATACCAAACAATGCCCGGCTAGGAATTTGCTGGCGCACGTGTTACAAAAAAACATTATAAAACTAATCCAATTCAGCCGATTAATTTGAAATTTTTTAAGCGTCTAAATGCGATATTGATGTATCTGTACTATCATTTTCAACTTAATCCGATCACTACTGACGGAAAGGCAGTGATTTTAACTTTAGTAGTTTACCATGGGACAGTCTGTACAAGTTGCATACTGATTACTGAGATTTGAATGCAATGGTCTCTGTCCTCGCTTAGTACATTCTAAAAAACTTTGATATAACATACTCACTATCGATGTCGAATATATATATTTAATTAATTTGTTCCTTTAAGGCGAAAGCTGCAAACATCGACAATTTAAAGCATCACGCCGAAAATAACTCGTTAAACAATCGACAAAAACTGGTGCTCAGAATTGATGAGTTAAAGGAGAGCTGCAAAAAATGGAACACCGTCGTTGAGTGCGCAACATCGAATGATCAGAATATAAACGATGAATTGGCGGAACTCATAGCTGATATGTCCGAAATCGCCGAAGATCTTTGCAATGCAACAAAAATGGTATACCATATTGTACAAAAACTTTTAAAGTCTTGTCTAAACATTTTGTCCTTCCAATCAAAACCCTAACTACGTAAAAGATGTAGGATTTAGTCCTCACCACTTTGGGTGAGCGAAACATAAAATTTGCCCACCACCCATTTCTATTTCGCGCCATACATTTTATCCGAACCTGTAACTGAGCATTTGTTAAAAAGAAAGACAAGTATTGCGCAAAATCAGAATGTCGGAAAGTTATTTGATGTACGCAACAGTGCATATGAAAACTACTCATCCCCCTGCTTTCGCTACACTCGGCTTCCAGAATAGGCCACGCGTAGGCGTCTGGGGTTACAAAATTTGTCTGGTGGGGTACGGAGTGATTTTAGTTTTGCAAGCGTTTCTTCAGAAAACTCAATCTTTCAGAATCGAACATTGAGGGACGCGCAAACAATGTATCATTATATTGAAAGTACACTTGATGAGTTATATGCCGTGACTAAAAAAGCAGCAGAGGAGCGCTCCATCAGAGTAAGTAGTTTTTAATATATTGGAGCCGAACTGATGAATTTCTACTTGTGTACTCATATTTTCTTGCTTAGCTGCCCTCGCATTCCTAATTCAGTGAACTGTCATACATCTGCACAACACATTCGTGCTTCGATCGTTTTGAACCTTCGCATAATTCGTACGAAATCAAAGAATAAATTTACAGAAAGCGCCGGCGACAGTGGGAGCGGCACACGAAACTGGTACAAACGCTGAAGATGCAGTTGCTATCGGCGAAGGTGCGACGAATGTTTCGGAAATAAGTCCTGCAGCAGCGATTAATAGTGCGGATGATGAAACGAATTTAATTGACTCCGAAGCTGCACCAGTTATCAATGGTGGAGCTGTTACGGACACGACATCCAATATTGAAGCTGCTCCAGTTGCTACTGAGAAAACCGTTGCTGCAGCAATAATCAATGGCGAGAGCAATGGTGCTGGAGAGCTGAAACGACGACGATACAAACGAAATATATCGATTTCCAATGCGGCCAAACTGTTTCACGAAAACAAAGAAAAACTGGAAAAAGCTAAGGGAACAGCCTGCGTTGCTTTGGACAATCCTGTTTGTTATCGTAAGTCAAATAATCAGGCAAAAATTATTTCCAATAATCATGGTGATTTTTCAGTACCACGACCTACTGTGAATGTCGGGATAGCACAAACGGAAAGTCTTGTCATGTGCCGTCTTTCTGAATGGAAATGAAATTCTACATGTTGTCTGCTCTATCTTCAGCCAACCGACATATTTTTTTTCTATGGGCCACACCAACACTCGAGAAACCTGAGTCTGTTTCAAGCAAACTGCGCATTAACTTGGGTCCCTGTCGATCAATCGAGTTAAGCGTTCAAACAGTGAACATTTATGGCGCATTTGTTAGAGGATGCAATAAGATGCAGTGGAATTTCGCCACTGGTGCTCATTTAACTTATTGGAAGTGCACTCTCTTCCAAAGAGAAGCAACCGTTCATAACCATGGCTTAAGCTGAAGCAGTAAAATCGACTAAAAGTGCATGTATATAACAATTACCGTAATTATTCTAATACTACGACATGTCGTACTATTTTTCGATCCCTCTCTACCCTGTCGTACTATTGGAGACTGTCGTTCTATTAGAGACAGTCGTACTATATTTCGATTACTTCATCTCCGCAGGTCGATGGCTCAGTATCGCGATCCGCTCGCATGACTGTCAGCCTTCACATATTCGAAAGTAACCCTGCCCTTGCGTATTTTATGTCTCGTTAGGCACCCCCTTTGACAAGGGTTATGCTTATCTACGATCAATGAAGACGGACAATCTCTTTCGCTCTTTTTGTACCCCTGAGCCCACCTGGTTTGGCTGCCCTTGCTCCTGAATAGAATTGACCATTCGACTATGCAAATCTCGATCACCTTCTTTATCGTCTAATCTATAATGCGCACATTATCTGTAATGTACTACAGTCAAAACCGCATAAGTGGAAAAAATGTTCATGCCCCGAACATTTGCCCTATGTTTTGTACATAACCTAACCTGATAAGTGAAAACATTATAAGTGGAAAAAATTTTCTTGCCGGGTCGGTTTCCCCTTATCCCGTTTTGACTGTATTATCTATTAGTACTCTTATCTGTTATGAGAAAAGGACTGCACATGACACGCAAAGCGCGAGGCGAGAAAATAAAAGCAGTGTAGCCTACCGAATCCGTTTCCCTTGATAATGACATATCAGTATTCTAATAGTACGACATGTCGTACTATTAGAGACAGTCGTACTATTTTTCGAAGAGACCGTACCATGTCGTACTATTGGAGACTGTCGTACTATTAGAGACTGTCGTTCTATTAGAATAAATACGGTATTACCTGAATAAGAAGCTGTAACCTAATTTAACTATTTTTAGTATCATTGTAATTTGTTATGTGAGGCGTGGGAGCGAGCGAAAATACTTAATCGAAGGTTCCGGTTCAGGAACATTAATATCGGGTTCATACATTTCATGTAGTAACCCTTTGGGGTGTCATGAGAAATGATATCGGAACCGAATTAGAGGCCCTATATAGTGTTGCGTCTTCGCTTTATCCTCATATAAAAAGCGTCCATAATGAAGTTCAGATCGCGCTTAATACCGTATCTTTTGAGCTATCCATCAGTTTGTGTGAAATGGACTCAGGTTTCTCATGCGTGTGCGTGGCCAATATATCTGTAGGAATTTCTATGATTTGATGCAAGGAATTGATGAAAACATCGCCTTTGATCGTATCGTTAAGTTGATAGACTAAATGCCTCGTCACTGTCATGCTGTTATATGTGCTCAGGGATTTGCAACGAAATATTAAAGATATTTTTGCGTTAACTAACCTATTGTTGCTATTTCAAATAAACGGAAAGAAAATAAATTACAAAAAATAAATTGCAGATTTTGTCCTATTTCTTACTTTGTTCTAAATCGTACAAGATTATTCAACTGATAAGCTGAGCTCAGTTTATGACCAGGAAAAGGAGGGTGCTCGGATCACCAACGCCAATAGTAAAGTCCCTTTGTGGCTGCGCATGCGCAACCAGCTTTGATTGCTCCATGTCTTTTCGTCCACGCTCACTCACTATCTTGGAATGATTACTGAGCGAGCCGAGCATTTGTAAACGCCCCGAATGCAAACAACCAAGCGCATTCAACATGCAAGCAAACTCCAATGTTCATCCTCTCTTCTGAGCGCTTGATGAATTGTCTTGACAAAATGTATTTTACATTGTTGTAATCGCGCTCAGTGCGAAAGAAAGTTGCCTGTGACTAGTCTTCTTAGTATACTATTCTTTACTGTTAAATTTTTTCTTTGTTCTCTGCTATTGTTCTTTGTTTACTAAGTTAAAACGATATTTGTTGAGCAAAAAGTTCAGAAGGAAGAGAGCAAACTTGTCAAAATGACTGATGACAATGATGCGGAAGAAAATATGACAAACATCATGCAACAATTAATGGAAATGAATCGCTTGCTTCGAGGTTTTCCAAAGTCAATAACGCTTATAGGACAGCTTCTCGTCGGTTCAGTTCCTGTCGACATATCACTCTTACACGAGAGCCACCCAAATTCATATTATAGCTTGCTCCAGTTTCCATTTTCAATGAAATTAGTTATTCGCCAGGTAAAATCTTGATAAATGTTTAATTAATGGAGATGCTGCCAGAATTGGGTGTCTAAGTTGCAGTTCATTTCACAGAAGCAGAGAAGAGAGCCCTTAATTCTCGCTTTCGGAAGCTTAATTTTGAGTCGAATACCGTATGTTTTGCCACAACCAAATCAGGATACTCATAATTTAACGCTCCTCCCAAATTTACCCGCAATTTGATCAGAGTTAAGAGTTCCGCAAATGAACATATTTAACAATTAGACATGATCCTTTTGCTATAATATTTCGGGTAAAAACAATAAAAAGATGGTGTGTTTTGCTGTATTTGGTTATTTCAGAATCAAAGTTAAGTTCGGTCTCTTAGCTCTTTTTGCTCAGAATAAGCTGATTTTTAGTTTCATTTCTTCCTACACCTCTTACTACTCCATACAGTGTTGGGCAACTAGGTAAATTTACCTAGTTTACTTAAGTACATTCGGAGTAGTAAGTTACTTTTTACTTACTACTCCAAATTTTGTTTTCATTTACTTACTACTTACCTAGTTATAACTAGGTAAGTACGGCATTTAAATAACCGCTTGAATCCAGTCACTATCATATGACATGCACATCTAATGGCAAACTCGGCAACATAGCAGTGGACTGCTCTTATGTGCAAAATCCGAAATGGTATTTTAAATTACCGCTGATCTCCTTCCTTGCGTATGACATGCACATCCAGTAACACATACGCTAGCGCACCTGTTCGCTTGATTAGCGGAACACAAGTACAACATATTTATCATCTACTGTATTTCACAATACAAAATTCGGTTCCATGCGCTAATCAGGCGCCACTTATGTGGAAGGTCTCGAATGGATGTAAATATGTTGTTAGGTGCTTGAACAAAATGCGCTCCACTACGTAACGATTTTACTTACAGTCGACCGCACGGAAACGAGTCGCATCAGTACCGTATCGTTTAGCACAACAATTCAAGTGTTTTTTAAAGAAAAGCAGGCAACGTTCATAATTGGCATGGTTACTTACAGAATATATGATGTTTTGCGCAAAAAATATCATATATTCTGTAAGTAACCATGCCAATTATGTACGTTACCTGCTTTTCTTTAAAAAACACTTGAATTAATGAGTTACAGATTACGGTACTGATGCGACTCGTTTCCGTGCGGTCGACTGTACCTAGTTAACTTAAGTACGTACCGAGTTTGCAGTTCGAAACTAGGTACGAAATTAGTAAGTAAAAAGTAAGTAAAAAGTAACTTTTTACTTACTTTTTACTTACCTAGTTCGAAACGCATAACACTGACTCCATTGATGCGCCTCTTCTAATCATTTAATAATAAATAAGATACACATTTCCGCTTTACATTGTAATACTAAGATTTTCTTTATTTAATAGTTGGTTGATGAAACCCGTCTGACATTTTCATCCGCAAACGTCACCATTTTACTCATTACTGAGTACCTTGAGTGCATCTTGGACGACTTTGGCAATGCAGCAGAAATCATTACTCAGGTCAGTAGCTTATAAACTGCTCTGTTTTTCTTGCTCTGATAACAAATAAAGCTTGGAAAAATTAGGAAAATCATAATTTTTACTTCACTTCTCGTTTCGCTTTAAATTTTTCAATGAATTAATGTTCTGCACGGAAGACAAACGGTATCTTTTTGAAGAAAGATTTAGAGAAGGTCTTACTACATAACCACGTCACTCTCAAGTCCAATAGAGGGTGGCCTTTGGTTGAGTTGAGCGACCTTGAGCACGCCTTGAAACTACAGTTACTGTAACATTTCTTATTTCTGATGAAATTCATATGAAGTGATTATAGCGAAGTTATAAAAATTATAATTAAGCGGCCAGCGAAACCTGGAAAAATTGTTTTGTTAGCAAATACTCAAAAAATATTTTGTCCACTTTAACTCGTCTCTCAAAGTAATGAAACTCAGTAATTTATTACCACTGTCACATTGCCAGTAACCGTAATCTAAAAACCAGGCCAAATGCATTATAAATACGATCCTTCAGTTGGGAAATGTCCCCCAGCACTTTGCAAGGTATTAGCGCAATTGGCAGCATGATAAATATCATGGACGCTCGATGGGACATGGCTCGCCGACAGTGCCCTGACCGCCTCGGTCTCCTGACTTTTGGCCATGCGACTTCTTTCTTTGGGGGTTCATCAAGCCCAAAGTCTGCACGACGAAGCCAAGGGACATGGTCGAACTCAAGGATCGTATTCGAAATGCATTTGGCCTGGCGAGCGACGAAATGTAACAAAAGATACTGTTGGAATACCGCGATAGGCTGAATCGCGTAGTAAAAAACGAAGGTGGCCACATAGAACACTATAACTCGTGAATGGTTCATCGAAATTCAATGAAACTTTGCCAGTAAAAATGTATAATATATGTCTACAACATGCCCAAGTTTCGTAAAATTCCATTAGAAATTACGCATTTTATATAGGAAAGAAATCGGGGAACCTTCATGGGACGCCCTGTACTTAAGCGTCATTAATTAAAAACCGTTTTCAGGATATGGTTACGAAAAGTGAAAGCGACAAAACTGAATTAATTTGCACAAAAATTATTAATATTCAGAAAAGTATGGTTGCCTGTTCCTGCCGCGCTGAAGAAGTAGCTCTATCGTTTAAAAAACTCAAGTCGCTGCAAGAAAACATGAACGAGATAGTCATGGATAAGAAAACAATCATTGATCAAAGAAGCCGAGCACTCAATCAAAATATTGCACATAAAAATATGGAAAACACTGCAACAGAAGAAAAGCGCAAGGCACTATACAAAAGACAAACAGAACTTGAACAGAAAGCAGAAAAAGCGACAAATGAATATGAAGAAATAATAAAGAAAAAACCAGATTTCATCAGTATGATTTCCAATAGTACATTTAACAAGCTGATGGGGTATTTGAAAGCGCCATTTAAATCGATAAAAAACAGATTTGTATCATTTTGGGGCTCCAATACAGAACAACTGAACGAAAAAGCATTACTGATCGAATTTATATTTGATTGGATGAAGGTGATCATTGAAAATGCAATCCCAACGGAAAACATGGAACAATCTCGTCAAATGATAAAAAAGGCTGTTGAATATATGCGAGCAGAAATAGGAACACTTCAAGCAAAAAAGTTGAAAGAAGAAGAAGAACTTTGCAAAGAAGGGATTGACACTGGAAATGCGATTCTTCAGTACATAGTTGAACAAGAGAAACTGCAACAGCAACGCGAGAAAAATTACCAGAATTCAAAGCAGCCAAAAGAGTTGGACAACGGGCCTGAACTTGAAACGGCTCATCAGAATATCATCAAACAAATTCATCGGCTTCACCTACAATCAATTAAATTTGCTCAAATTTATTATGAAAAGAAAACTGATAAAGAATTCATTCAGGGAACTTTTGATAGAAGCCGCGGCGCAATTGAATACCTCAGCGAAAAACTGTCATACATGTATAAACAAGAAGTCGATATTCGCTTTGGTTATTTACATGCATTGAACGAACAAATATTCACTATTGGAGAAGAAATCCGTGCACAAGAGGAAGCAACGATGCTTGCCAACAACACTATTGGGCAGAGTGATTTAGAAATGAAGAAAATTAATCATATTGGATCTATTATAGTGACTGATGAACTCATGCTAACCGCAAAATTACTCTGTGATATTACTGCAGAATGGGATGTAATTACAGATTTTTTCTGGAAGTTCTTACAATTTTTAAACATAAAGCTAAAAAACAATATCACAAATTCCACTGGCGCGCTTTATGATGACGCTGGCAGTATCCATTGCAATCTTACTGATGTTGCTCATCTTCTGCACTCTTGGATCAACATAATGTGTGGCGTATATGCAGCAGCGAAAATGACCAAAACATACACCTATGTGAGTATGAAACAATTGCTAGTACACTTAATAATTACTGCTGAAAAAATACCGTAGTACAGGGTAGCGTTAGAATTCTGGAAGATTTTAAAATGGAATAACTTGTGACAGGGTGACCCGACCTTAATGATTCATGGCACATTCGAAAGCGGAGGTCATGAGGATTTCTTCGGTGCATCGAACACGCTAAATTATTAAGTGCTTGAAGCATACTGCAGCTCTCTTTTCGATTGTCAGCTTGAGATGATTTTTCGCCTTTTGGGGAAAGGCTTGCTGCGCGTTTCACTTTCTTACAAGTCAGACCAAACGTCTAAGCTTCTTTTGTTGCAAAATTTTCCCGCTGACGTAACCGGCTTACCCTATGCCGATGCAATCGATTGCATCATTTTTGTTCATTTCCTTTCCAAACGAACAAAATGCAGTACATATCGCGGCAGTTTTCAAGCTTACTTGGATGTCAAGCATTTTCGCTGCTACTGTAACCATCGCTGCAAAGAATTACGGTAGCAGTGAGCAAGCTCACGGCAGTTCAGCCGTAATATGGAAGCGAATTTTCTCCTGTGTCAGCACAAGTGTTGGGCGTTTGCATACTACTCTCTAAACCGAGTTCATTGTTTTTCAATGAACAGTTCATTGTTTTCACTCCAAAAGAATTATTCATTGTTTTAATGAAATAGTTCATTGCAAAACAATGAAAAGGTTCATTGAAAAATCAATAACGTACGTTGAAGTACAAAACATTGGAATGATTATTACAATGAACTAGTTCATTAAGACAAAGAATAATTCTTTTGGAGTGAAAACAATGAACTGCTCATTGAAAAACAATGAACTCGATTTAGAGAGTAGGTAAGTAAAAGTAAGTAAAATTTACCTAGTTTTTAAATAGGTAAGTACCTTATTTTCACGAACAACTTGGTAAGTACTCAAGTGAAACTAGGTAAGTACGAGAGATTGGCATCAGTACAAATATTTTACTCCCCCGCGAGATCTTCTTCGCTCTCGACGCCTGCATAACGCAAGGAGCTAATTTATTATGGGGAAAAATGGTAATTGCTAAATATTGCGCACTCGCATAAAGACACTACAAGACAACTTGGCTACCAAATGGGACTTCTGGATGTTCATGTCATATGATAGCGAAGGAGTTTTAGCGGCTATTTTTAAACAACTGGTTACCTAGTTTTACTTTGATACGTACTCGGTAGTGACACCCCTTTCTTATCGAAACAAAAATTTAAATTCCCGCTAACACGTATTTACTGTTGTACAACATGCACATCCAACGGCCTTTACGTTTGCATGGCCGTGTTCGTCATTCCGTACACGAAACAGGTGCATCATATTTACCATCTACTATATTTTCCCGAACAAAATTAGCCCCTTGCGTTAATCAGGTGTCGAGAGCGAAGAAGTTTTTGCAGGGAAGTTAAATATTTGTACTGAAACCAGTCTCTCGTACTTACCTAGTTTACTTGAGTACTTACCTAGTTGTTTGTGTAAACTAGGTAAATTTTACTTACTTTTACATGAGTACTCAAGTAAACTAGGTAAATTTACCTCGTTGCCTAACACTGATCAGTAAGCTAGGCAATATATAAACGTCAATATAAAGTGAAAATAGCTTTTGATTCCTAATTTAATATTCTTTGGGATGGCGGTAGCTGAATTCGAACTCGAATTAAATCGAAAAAGCAAAAATGAAAAAAATGGGATCTCCATACTAAAATTGGCTCGCAGGTGCATTAGAAAGCTAGGTAGTATTAAGTTATCACCAGGGTACCTTAAAAACGAGCGTAAATAGTTCTTTGGGATATCGATGACGGATTTAAATTGTATTAAGAAAAAAATTAAAATATTAAAAAACGCCTTTGACTGAGTATTACAAAAATTTCCACACTTTAGTATAAACAGGAATCGCCGTGAGCTCTGGGCAATCGTTGTAACATCTTACGCCCCTAACTGGCTCACGTAAAGCAGAAAACATGTCATGAAAAGGTGAAAAAACCACCAAAAGCCGATACAGTAAAATCGGTTATATGCATCACCTCGGGAACGAGCCCAGAGATGAATATAGCCGAGTCCTGCAATTAGCCGGGTCGCATATAACCTGGCTTTACTGTATTCTAAAACAAAGCTACCTTATGATTTAAGCACTAGATACTATAGCTTTTACGATAAATCAAAATAATCCTCATGACTTCTGCTTTAAAATATGTCATGAATCGTCCAGGTCGCGCCATCCTGTCAAAAGTTGTTTCATTTCTACTCCTTCAGAACTCTTGCGCTACCCTTTATATAATCCGTACCTACCAATACAGAAAGAGGCAACAGGCAGTCAGAGGTTATCATACACATCATGTATAACCAGTACCGAGAATCAAAGTGAATCTCAGAGAAGCAATTGTTTCCTTTTTCAGATTTCAAGAAAGCATTTCAGGCCACATCTTGCAATACTTGATAAATTCATAATGCTTTCAAGGGACGCGAATGTCCGCCTCAGTTTAAAAGAGCAATTAAGTGAGATTGGAACCCAAAAAAGTGTCGAAATGAACGCCGATTTACAAGCATTTGAACACGCATTTGAAGATAAACTGGTTAACTATTTCAAGACATTTAAGAAGGTTATGGAGAGAGAACAAAACTAATTCATTTTTATTGCATGCATGCACGCCTGCGGAAATTACATATTAATCTGTTACAATTTCATTCAAGTATCTATGAATATGATTGTGAGAAAAATTCTTGATTTGATGTTGAAAATTAACACTTGAGATTAAAATGGGTCTTGATAGAGACAGTCGCTGTTAGGGAGCAGAAAAAATTACTGTACTATTACCAGAGTCCCCAGCCAAGAGCCATAAGCCTTATCTTATAGTTTGATTTAGTGAAATGGGCAATGTAACGGATACTTGGCACTCGTTCACAATGGCAGCCTGTATATCTTTATTTCGAAATTAAGAGCTTTACTTCAGAAAGTTTATTGAATACCTAAGTTCACTCAAAACCAAGTGCAGAAAACGCGATAAACTGTATTACACGCGCGCCAAGTAATCTGTCGGATGGGATTTGGCCAAGCCCCCTTTCATGTGAACCGTTTCTTAAGCTCTGAAATAAGATATCGCTTTCTCTTTGTTTGAAATTGAGAATGAAATTTAACGAAGAAATCTATGTTGAAGCTGAAGATTTTCTGAAAAGTTTACACGAAGGTGCCGAATCGACGGAACAAATCGACTCAGCATCAAAGAGTACTGAGGAAATGCGTAAAAGAGTATCGTGTTTTCGCTGCTAACAAGAAAAAACACGTGATTGAAAAATGAAACCAGTCTCGAATAAGAGCTCAAGGGCCAATTTCATAAAACTGATGTATATGTTACTACAGTTTACATATTACATAGGATGTGGTCACATTCTCACAATTCTCAGTTTCATAAAACGAAAATGCGAAACGCAACTACATTTAAACCTTACGTCGGCATTTCACAGTTGCCCTAAAGTTTCCGATATTCAATGTAGTGCAACCTTAACGACACTACTGCGATCATTTTCTAATGAAATTGGTTACGTAATTTTTGAACAGTTAGAAAATTACAAAATAATCACAATATTTGACATCTGAAAGTGCAGTCTAATGTTTTTCTTCAATATCTACCACTTATTTGTCGTTTAATCATAATTTACGCTGTTTAAAAGTTGAAATGGCAAATGTAATTTCAGTCTACATCGCCTACTTCGCTATGTAAAATACTAGTGTGAAATGTTGATGTAAGCTGTAAAAAGCGAGTTTTATGAAACCGAAACAGAGAAACACGTCATTATATCGGATGTGACTACAGTTACATTTGACATTGGCATTTCACGCTTACACCAGTTTTATGAAACCGGCATCTGTGAAAATGTGTGATGACAGTGCAGAAATGTGAGCATTTTTCCACATTTCACAGCAACATTAGTTTTATGAAATTGGCCCCAGGGTTGGTGAGGACCGAAAAAATTAAGCACATGTGATCTCAATTAGGCTCTTTGTTTTGTTATGCATTCTTGTTGAGACTGGCTTTACTGTGGGACTGATGAAATCATGTTCCCAGTTACGCCGGCCTCACTAAACATGCATAAAAAAGACGAAAAGCTTAATTAAATTAAAATGGTGCAGGCGCGCTGGTTGGTTGACGTCATTCGGTTAGCGTACCATTATTTACACGAAAACAGTATCGCCGTTATCCGAAGGAGCCACGAACGAGGTTGCGACCAAATCTCACCCGAAAGTTAACCTTGGCGCGCGTATTAATAGAAATGAGCAATCATGCCAGACGTTGATACTGGGGGCATGGGGTATGTACTCCCAGCCCCCCAAGTCTTCGTACCTCCGGTTGGGGTATGACACTTTTCGCCACGTAATCTTGAAAAATATTTGAGATTTCGTGAATTCGGGTTGTGGGTAACCCCCCCCCCCCCTCTGATTACTCGGCCTATACCCCACTTCCAAACCCATATCGGTAACCATATCTATGCTTCGCGCTCGCGAAATAATTAGCACGTTCACGCTATTCATGATATCAAAAATCAAGCAAAACATGTGTTAGAATATAGATAACAAAAGAGTTGATCAACCCTAAGTAAACTATGTTAGCTGGATAGGGGTAGAGTAGTCGCGGAATTCGGAAGCAGAAGGGCAGTACAGTGTCTTTCTCTTATTGTTCGCGTCGTATTGCTCTGATGACGACTTCGTATCGTTTGACGAACACTTCAACGTATTCACTACGTTGGTCATGCAGAATAATGCTGATTTCGTTTTCTGCTGTTTTTCCTACTTCGGTTATTCTCTCTTGCAAGTCTTTACACTCCAATTCGTTATTGTCTGCGAGCATCATGAATCTACCGAGGTTTGCTAATTGTGGCATGAAATATTTGCTCGAAATCTGAAATAATAGCTGGTAGTGTAGTTCCAAAATTAGGTCAGTAAAATAATGGTGTAGTCAGTTGAATAAATTTGCAACAGTAAATAATGACTAAAAACAAAATTATATAAATTTACCATTAAGGAGTAGCAAAAGTTCTCATTTGATCAGGCGAAAATTAAAAAATTCAATATGGATTTTGTTTGCAGTTTATTTGAACTCTGGAATTTTTACTTGCACATATTCCAGAAAGAGAAGGCGACAGCAGCATAAACAAAAATGTTTTTTCATACCACAATATAGTACACAACGAGTAGCTAATCTGCGTGATGCGACGCGTTTCGGCGCGCCCGGTCCGTCGACGGTCAAATGATAGATGTTGACCTCGGGCTCAGGCAGCCCTCGGGTAATAATTAGCGTCATTTACCCGGCGACGCCTCTCGATGGCGCCTCACTAAAGATAAACGACTATCTTTTAACAATCGACGGGCACGGCGCGCCGATTAGCCACTCATCGTGTTTTATATTGCATCTTCTGAAAAATCGACACACGTACTCGCTCGTAAGCTTTTGCCATTGTTTCGACCGCAACTACTCTGCTCATTGTCTCGAAGAGGAAGCGCATAAGTTGATCAAGATCAGACGGTCCATATTGCGCCATTCCTTCATTGTTTACTACATTGTCCTTCAATTTGATATCAATAAATTGGAATAAATTCGTGAAGAATCTGGCAATTCCGTCCCATTCTGCAGTAATATCGCATAGCGTTTTTGCGGTTCGCCTCAGCTCGTCGGTCACATTTTTAACTGGTCCTAGCATATTGAGTTGTTCCAGTTCAAAATTCAGCTCATTTACTTCATTGTTTAATTTAATTAATTCCTGTTCCTCAGCTCGAATTTTTTCCTGGACATCAAATAAGTCCGCTTTCAATCTATGTTGATATCCGAAACGGACATCTACTTCTTGATCATACATATACGACAATTTTTCGTTCAGATAATTATCTGTGCCGTCACTTTTTTCGAAACTTCCTGGAATGAATTCCTTTCCAGTTTTCAAATTGTAGAAAAATTCGGCATATGTAATTGATTGCAGATGAAGGTTATGAATTCCTTCGATGATATTTTTACGCTCCAGTTCAAGTTCAACACCCTGACCTTCAATTAAATTTCGATTTTCTTCGTATTCGCGTTCGCGTTGCTCTAAATGCCCTTTGAACTTTTCCAGTTCAGTAAGTTGGTTATCTGCGTCTATACTTTTTTTTTTCTCCGTCGTTTCGTTTGAATCCCGTTTTTCCAGATCAGCTTTCAATTTATTCCAACGTGCTTCTATGTTTTTGATTTCCTCGCTCAGTTCTGAATTGCAAGTCGCAATCTCATTGCCTTTTTCACGGAATTCGTTCCAGTGAAACAATTGTAGCTGTTCAACGGCAGAGTCACCAAGAAGGGGCGGTTGCATTTGACCAGTACTCATACCATCACTAACTGTCACATTTGCTTTGCCGTCTGTAATGTCTCTATCAATTTCGTTGTTGTCATCAGATTCTTTTTTCTTTTTTTTCTCCAGTTCTTGCAAAATCGCTGCCTGACACGTAACTCGGTCTTTATTGATTTGGACGCTAATTGCAGACAAATCTCTTTTCTCATTTTCCAATTCGCGGAGCTTTGTCTCACAGCTTCGTTTCTCTTCGGTGATTTTTTCCTTTTGACTTTTATAAGCTTGATTGTCTTCGTCAAGTTTCGTTTTCTGCAGTTTAAGTTTTTCGCCCTCTTTCAGGATTGTATCTAGTTTCTCAATGTAAGTAATGATTTCTTGAGCCGCTTTGGTGCCCTCACTGCAAAGCTGTGCTTCTTCTTTCAATTTTTTCGATTGCAATGTTTTGATTTCCACTTGCAAATAATCTTTCGCTTTATTGATCATTTGACGAGATTGTTCCAGGTTTGGCATTGGGACAACATTGGTATCGATTGTGACCTCCATCCAATCGAAGCAAAATTCTATCCATAACGCATTTTCGTTCACCACTACTTTCTCACTTTCTCCAAAAAACCACGCTTTTATTGATTTGAACGGCGATTTAAATATCCCGAGTAGCTTGTCCATCGCACTACTACTGGTAAACACGGCTACATTTTTGAAGTCTGGTTTTTTCTTCATAACCTCGCCGTATTCGTATTTCGCTTTGTCAAGATTTTTCTGAAGAGTCATATGTTCTTTCCCGAGTTGCTTGTGAGTGTCTTGTTTTCCTTTGCTTTGAATCTGTGTTTTTGTAATTTTTTGATCAAGTGCCCTTACTTTCTGCGTTATTGTGTTATTCTTGTCCAAAATAATTCCTGTTATATATTCTCGCAGACTTTCGAGTTTCTTAAAAGCTGAACCTGTCTCGTCTGCACATACTGCACAAGTTTGCACAATGCATTTAATGACTTGAAATTCAGCAGTAATATTTTGCACACGAATTTCCCTCGCCAGTGTGCCCTAAAACAGCAGCTTGCAATGTAACCAGACTCGATGTAGCCGGCTTAAAGTTCCGACCGAAATTTAACTTAACTGAACAGCGATTTCTCTTGCTTTGCGGAAATGTCCTCGAATGTTTTCTAACTCCAAGCTAATCTTGTGCATGTTTTCTTGAGCAACACCAAAAGTTAGCTTTGATTCGTTTCCCAGCTGCAATACTCAACAAAAGAAAATATTCAACTACGATATACAGGATGGCCCAAAAGTCACTTCACAAGATTGAATGCGTATAATCCACGATAATGCCGCCACTTTGAATGCGGTTTGATGCATCTGATAGAGCTACTTCTAACTTAGATTTTCTTTTTTAATCTTTAAGATTGGTTCATTTTTCGTCATTATATGCCGGTCTTAAAAAAAGAGAGATTTTGCTTATACAGAATGACTAAAAAGTAATGTTGCAATGAGTTTCTTAAATACTTGGACAAAAATTTATTTAATTGCGTTGAAACTTAAGTGAAATAATCTGCAGAAGTTGGCGTTTTGATTGAAAAAAGAATTATTGAATTTGGTCATGGCGTTGTCAAGATATAACCAAGCAAAGAGAAGATGTAATTTTCAAACGAATAGCCTGCGACGCTCATAACTGTACTCTCGCGCGAATTTCCAATCGACCGCAAGATTTTGCATTTTTTTAAAGGTGGCATAAAATGACGAAGAATGAACGAATTTCAAAGATTGAAAAACAAGAAAATCTAGGTTAGAAGTAGCTCTATCAGATGCAGCAAACCGCATTCAAGTTGGTTGCGTTATCGCGGTGTTATACGCATTCAATCTTGCGAATTAACTTTTTGTCCACCCTGTATAATGAATGATCGATAACTGTACAAAATTGTTCTCACCCCGATTTAATATATATAATATTTCACTAACCTGCCAAAGCGTTAATTTTATGGAGTTTGGATGTTTCAGCAGTGCGTAATGTGATTCCGCGTGGTCTTCGTCTTTAAGAGGAAAATCGGCCACGGCTGAACCAACAAGCAGCTGAGTCAGTAATGTAATAGACTTTGAAAAAACGCCAAGAAAATGATCCATATCGATAAAATTATCCAAGATATTGTTCACGTATTCTCTGGCTTCTTCGTCAGTCATCTTATCACTGAAAAATTTAATCGATTATTCAGATCGATTGCGATCAACTAAGGTGTATCAGATTTCGCTGCCAGCAGATATGTTACGAACGAAGTAAACTTTATTACTCATTACTGTATTTATTAAAATATAAGGACAGGATAGAGTATGCGCAATAAGTAAATATATATATATATATCCTTATATTAGATTAAATACGGTATTGTTTTCAAAATTCTGCTTTTTCAAAAATTGCGATACACGCAGGAGTACCCTCCTCCCAGCAAGAAAATCACTACAAACATATTCTGTTTTTGCCTTTTCGATTTTGATCAATTTAACTGTATCCGCTACTTCGAACAAGCCACGGTCTGCTGCCAGGAAAATATTTTTACACAGCAAACAGTGTTGGTTTACGTCCAAAATGTCGAGACCCGAATATCGAGGACTAAAATGTCGAGGCTGGCTATTTATTGCAGGCTTGTCCTTGTTTGAAAAATTATCGTAAAATCGAAAAAATTATTCCATATCCCACTGGTAAATTTCAGATAAGGCAGGAAAACGATTTGTGAAAAAGCAAAATTCCATACGATAGGGTAAACTAGTGAAGAATGAAGGTAACGGCGAATTTAAGATGGAAGTAAAGATAAAAGAAAAGACGAACAGCAGAAGTCGGACTAGAAGACGATGCGAAGGCGTTTATCACAGGGATGAAGGCAAAGGCAGTAATGCCACTGCGGTCAACCGGGTGCTTATATACTGGTCAATCTACCGTTTATCGCGCATTACTACCGAGCATTCACCATTTACACTGAATGCATGGTAATGATGCGCGGCTTTTCTTTGATTTGCTTTTTTGAATTGGGAGCCCTCCGTACTATTAACCTCGATACAAACCCAACTTGATATTTGGTGTCCTCAACTTCTTTTATATTCGATTTTTCTCGTCTCGACATTTTATACCCTCGACATTTTGGTCCTCGACATTCAGGTCTCGACATTTTGGACGCGGCCCACCGTGTTTACGTGGTGGTCGCCAGAGAGCAATTTCGGAGTCAGTAATAAATCGTTTTTATGATAGAATTGGTCGGTACCCCTTATCAACATTGTAGCCATGTGAAAATGACGGTTCCTATATATCACTGTAGATAACTATTATTATTTAATGTACCTGCTAAACTGACGTATTATCTGTTCTTGGACGTCGCCGCCGGGGTATTGTTGCGTTGGGGAAGATGTCAATGAAGCAAGAATTTTCTCGGATAAATAACCTTTGCCCATCTCTCGCAAACAGTTCATAAATATGTCGAACGCCAATGGGCCTCCACTTTGGATGTACTCGACAAGCATTATGATGCGCATATCCGAGCCCGTTGTATCCTGCAGTATAGGTATAGTACCATTTTCGGCTTTAATAGACATAATAGCGGAGGTCAGAATTTGCCTTTGAGTTCTTGTTATTTGGACCTTCTCATCGCACATTTATAAATGCAACATAATATTGTGATATATTCGTCGAAAGGCAGTTCGATGAGAATTAAAAAGAACTTTGTATTAACATTTACTGCAGGAGTAGAAATCATACACAGGTATCAATGTTCGCAAAATTTACAACTTGACCGATTTGCGAATATTTGTTCCTTCGAAACTGAGTACCATAAATTTGTACCACTACTTATGAACGGTGTAGGTTGGAGTTTTCACAATATAGATATAAATAACACTTTACTATTGCACTGAACTATACCAAGGAATTTCTTACGCAAAACTGCATTCTCGTTACACTTAAACTGCTGCATCGCCAGAGGTTGTACAGGGCCCACCACATAACTATAGCGGATTTGATATTGCTAACAGTCCTGAACCACGCAACCGATATAGCTGAAATACCGTATTTCTTCCAATAATCGCCCTGGGCGATAATTTTTTAACCTTGGCTTGAGGGGGGAATATTGGAGGGGGCGATTATTAGAACTACGGGATTACAGGTATGTAGCAGGTTAGTTGGGTCTTTTATTTTGCTTTTCAAGTTATTTCGTTTGCACCTTCTTTGTAACCAAGCGTTTAAATTCAATCATTGCAATTATGCGGATTTCCTCCGATTACGGGAAAGTCCCCTACCGTTTGTCCGCTGATTCGCAGGGTCCGCTTTTTGCTGGTGGGTATATACCCGCCATTATAATGCGACAGTGAATATTCAGTCGGCCGTCGCATGCCTGACACCGGTTTGTTGGCAGTGCGGAAAATTTCGCAGCGAAGCTGCTACTAATTCCCCGACCCACGGAAGGATGAACATCTTGGTTGGGTGAGGGGTCGACCTTAATGCGAATTGAATTCGGGTCTTTGACACCAGTGTATGGGGCTTCAGTCAAACACACCATTCGACTCCTTTTGAGCCGAATACAGAGTTGGTCAAAAGTAAGTATCGAACTTTAAAAAGCTTTAACTACGTGTAACTTAAAATTATTTAAATGCAGCTTTTCATCACTGATAGAGCCATCTCTAATTTCGATTTTCATTTTTTTAGTCTTTGAAACCGGTCCATTTTTCGTCATTTTATGCCAACTTTGAAAAATGCGAGTTTTATTACAGGGTGGCCAAAAAAAACGAAACTTGGAAATATTTTTTGTTAGGAGGCGTAATCAAGTCTTGACGTCTATTGGCCAATTGTAGCCCACGGTCCGAAGTATCGATTTCTGCCGTCATCGTAAAATTTTTTCTTAGGGGTACTCCGTGAAGTAGTACTGCAGCCCAAAAGCAGCTTGGTAAAACGATACACCATATTTGAGCCTATAACTTTTCAACCAGTTGACGGATTTGGCTCAAACTTTGCGCACTTGTTGAACAGACATCTGGGAAGAACGAGTCAAAAGGGCTTGTGAATTGCGCTTCTTCAAAAAACTTATGGTCAATTTACGAAGTGCAATTTTTTCTATCGCCGTTGTGTTCGCTCTTTGAGTAAAGTATTTGGTTGATTTTTTTGACGTTTTTCTGGAGATTTTAAGTTCTTCTAGTACTTCTACTTCTGGGCAATCCGGAACAAAAGAGCTTTTGTGCGATTTCCGCATTTTCCAAAATGCGACCATCGAATGCATGCGCAAATAACAGCGTCAACGTGAATGGTCTGTTTGAATCCAAAAATTGATATTGCTTAAATGAGGAAGTGGTCAAAAAAGTTTTTGCTTTCGGTTCCCCAGATCATGAGACAACAGGAACACCAAAAACATCCAAAAACTTTCAAGAAATTCGACCAAAACCTTGCATAAAAAGTGATTTTTGGTGAAAATTGAGAAAATTGCACTTCGTAAATTGACTATAAATTTTTTTCAAGAAGCACAATTTATAAGCCCTTTTGGCTCATTATTCCCAGATACCAGCTTAACAATTGTGCAAAGTTTGAGCCAAATCAGTCATCGGTTTGCAAAGTTATTGGCTCAAATATGCAGCAAAGTTTTGCATAGCTGTTTTTTTGCTACAGTAAGGCTTCCCACAGTGCCCTAAGACAAAAATTTACGATGATGACAGGAATCGATACTTCAGACCTTGGACTACTATCGGCAAATAGACGTCAAGGCTTGAATCCGCCTCCGAAAAAAGTATCACCAGATCTCTTTTTTTGGCCACTCTGTATATATAGCATGATTACAAAGTAATGATACAACTCTCTTCCTGAATAACTTGGTCTAAAATAATCTTACTGAACTGGAAATCAAGAAAAGTAATTTGCAGAAGTAGGGGTTCTGTTTGAATTAAAATGATTGTATTCGGTCGAGGCATTGTTAAGATATGACCAAGCAAACATAAGCACTAGTTTGGAAGCGAATTACCATACGCTTTGCGCGCCGCACACAATTCACTTGAATATGCTACCTTATTTCTGTAGAGCCATGTCTAACAACCCCATGATCGAATTCAATCATTTATGTCTCAAACTGAATCTCAACATCTCTAGTTTATATAAGTTAAGTTTCAGCTAACTTGAATTATTCTGAACCAAGTTATTCAAAAAATAAAATTGAGTTATTACTTTGAATTCAGCGCACAATCAGTGAAACTGTATAGGTTTCATTTAGCCAGTGGGTTACAGAGAATGCACGAACCACATAACTTGCAACACAAAATAAAAAAACTCAACCGACCTGTTATATTCCTCTAAAAGTTTACTTAAATCGGTAGCAAGGTTCAGAAATGGTAGCAGTTTAAAATTCACTATAGTTACGTCGCAGATCCTGTACTTCGGCACACAATTTGAAAATGAATATTTTGCCAATCCCAATGGTGCGCTATGGTAAGAGTAGACTTTAATTCTACAAAATGTCTTCATTTCTGATAGTGCTTATTTATCAGTTACTGCTACCAACATTTCTACCACTTCGAGAGGAAAAATTGCGAAAACTACAGGGTGTTCCAAAAAAAGACATTTGATTCTCCTGATCTAAAGAGGTAACGCCCAAAAGCGAAACTTGGACCAAAGATGTCCCCTAGGGTTACCTTGAAGTGGGTAGAGTTTCAGCCCGAAAGTCGCTGCGGGACCAGAGCGGCAATTCAAAACATGTCCCAAATGGCCTTACACTTGGGGCCCTTTTTGAGACCTTATAACTTATTGTTCAAGAAGTTTTTCGCCAAGTTCTTTCATCCTTCCAATAGAGGAGTTCTAGCCAAACGTTTTGCAAAAAGAAACTTGAAAATTTATCAAGAATTAAAAAAACGGCATGGGTTGAATGATTTGAATGAAGAATGGCATGGCGAAATGCTCTATGAAAAAAGCATCATGGAACCCATCAGAAGTGTTCAAAATTGGGAAAGTGGATACTTTTCTGAAAGTTCAACTTCAGGAATACAACCTGCAATAAAAATTAGCCTGATTCAAGCCTGTGAAATTTTGACCTTGAGATTACCCACAATGCAAAATTTGAGACAATTGAATTTCATCAATGAAAATGATTTCTTTTAACGTGCGATGATCGCATATAGTGTAAACGAGGAAAGCAAAATATTAAAATCAAATTCAAAACTAATTGGCAATCGAACCTGAGTGTGGTCACTTGACATGCATGACGTCACTAATTTTGGGAATTTCGAAAATCCTACGGAAAACAATCAAAAAAAATTTCTTTGCTCTCTTTTGTTGTTTCCGCTTATCAGACGTTAAAAGAAATCATTTTCATTGATGAAATTCAATTGTCTCAAATTTTGCATTGTGGGTAATCTCAAGGTCAAAATTTCACAGGCTTGAATCAGGCTAATTTTTATTGCAGGTTGTATTCCTGAAGTTGAACTTTCAGAAAAGTATCCACTTTCCCAATTTTGAACACTTCTGATGGGTTCCATGATGCTTTTTTCATAGAGCATTTCGCCATGCCATTCTTCATTCAAATCATTCAACCCATGCCGTTTTTTTAATTCTTGATAAATTTTCAAGTTTCTTTTTGCAAAACGTTTGGCTAGAACTCCTCTATTGGAAGGATGAAAGAACTTGGCGAAAAACTTCTTGAACAATAAGTTATAAGGTCTCAAAAAGGGCCCCAAGTGTAAGGCCATTTGGGACATGTTTTGAATTGCCGCTCTGGTCCCGCAGCGACTTTCGGGCTGAAACTCTACCCACTTCAAGGTAACCCTAGGGGACATCTTTGGTCCAAGTTTCGCTTTTGGGCGTTACCTCTTTAGATCAGGAGAATCAAATGTCTTTTTTTGGAACACCCTGTAGTACCTCCAAATAGTCCCAAAACGGCCGATTTGCGTATATTAATACTCCTACAGTATTTTGGACAAGAATAATTTTATAGAGATGCTGTCTGAAAGCATTACCTTTATCTTTTCTACATGTAATTTATTGAGCACATCTTTAGCGTACAAAGAGGGAATAACACTTTCTGCATCGAGATTTTTACAAATTTCGTCCGTGAATCTCTTTAATGCGCGTCTGTGTTCCTCATTCATCTGAAAAGATATTCAGTAAGTAAATATAGCGGCATGAGCAAAATATTCTTGCAAGCTTCCTGGGCTATGTTTAAAAATTTTGCTTAGCTTCATGCATCATCTTCTTGCGGTGCATGACATAATGAAATTATTATTGCTCACGAAAATATAATTTAAAAATTTTACCTTTCTTGCGAAGATTCTGTCGTCGTTTGGAAAACTAATAAAATTCGACACCACAAATGCAACTGATGCAACAAGCTAGATACAATTATTTTGAGAATAATATAAGACGTAATAAAATATGTTGGGCGAAAACCGCTTTATACTAGGTACATAGTTTGCAAGCGATTGCTTAAACAACGTAACATTGACAGAGAGTTGCTATGCAATTCGTTAGAAGTTCTTTTATCTAATCACAATCTGAAGTTAAGTACGCACGATAGTAAAATGGCGCCGCTTTGACGAAGGCGACGCCCACATGCTTGTAAACGTAGAGCATGCACTGGGTGTGCAACCGAGCATTCCTGCATACGTAAGAACACTTGTTGACGCATGGTCGCATGAACTTGATCGAACGAGAACTTAGAGAGAATACTGGCGTTAGCACATGCAAATGTGCCCTTACCAGTCACAATATTGGAGGGTAATTTTCCTGTATAACGGAAAAGGTCTTGAAAAGTTAGAATATGCTCGCTACAATATAGTTTAACATTTCTTTGAACCCGGCTATTTGAAAAGCGCTAAAAGAGTTGATTATTTAGCAAATCATTTATCATTTTGATTTGTTTCGATCAAGATAAAATATCGCACTTTTCACTGTCTGGCAAAAAAGTGACTACGCATCTTTCGAATACTTCTTGTTTCCATTCAATTTCACCTTAATAAGAAACTCTCTTTTTGCATTCACCGACAATAATAGGCTTTAATGTCGATCTATCGATACGTTACTCTCAGTTGCATTTAAAGTCGTCTATATTTGCATCAGTACACTAATAATAATCTTCAGCGGCAGTTACAATGTTGCGACGTGCGACGTGCAACCTTGCAACGCTTGCGACGTGCGACGAGTGATATTTGGTTGCAAGCGATCGTTACAATGCTGCAACCTTTTTTACCGTATCTATCCAAAAGAGTGCGACAAACTCCAATATCCTCCATGGATTTCATGAGTTCAAAGAAAGCAAATTCAAAAATACCGTAATTTTATTAGGTTGCTGCTAAGTTTTTTCCATTTTTTGAACTTTAAGTTTGAATGCATGTAAATCCGTGAAAACGCAACCGATTTTAATGCGCTTTTTTGTTTGAAAGAGCAGCTTCTAACCTAGATTTCCTTTCTTTAATCATAAGAATCCAATCAAAACAACTCATTTGACGAACTTTCTACGGACATGTATACCTTTACGCATTTATATAATATACGCACTGAATGGTCAGAGCGCGCGAGTAGCCTGTGGCGTGTGGCCTGCGGCGTGTACAGGGTGTCCCAAAAGTTTCTATCCACTTCCGGCCGCATTTTCTCGAAAGATATTTATCCTATTGATCTGAAACTTTGTATATATGCTAAATAGATTATGAGTACCACGAATCCGGCGTCAAAAATGCAAAATGACAAAAAAGATTAAAACCACGACAGATAACTTTGGTAATTCGCAACTAAATTCAATGCGGTTTTCAGCATCTTGCAGAGCTCTACTAAACTTAAATTTTATTTTTTAATCATTACAATTAGTTCATTTTCGTCATTTTATGCAACTGTAAAAAATGCAAGATTATGCAACTTCTCTGTGTTCCCACGGTGTTGTCCATCAGTGTATGAGCAAAATCTTGCATTTTTTACAGTTGCATAAAATGACGAAAATGAACCAATTGTAATGATTAAAAAAATAAAATTAAAGCTTAAGAGAGCTCTACAAGATGCTGAAAACCGCATTGAATTTAGTTGCGAATTACCAAAGTTATCTGTCGTCGTTTTAATCTTTTTTGTTATTTTACATTTCTGACGCCGGATTCGTGGTACTCATGATCTATTTAGTATATATACAAAGTTTCATATCAATAGGATAAATATCTTTCGAGAAAATGCGGCCGGAAGTGGGATAGTGACTTTTGGGAGACCCTGTATGACTGACCACTCTGGATTTTTATAAAAAAGCATTCTTGGCAGATCCTACGTGACGCTGTTAATAACGAAGGTTGGTCAAAAGTTCTTTTATAAATGGCACTTATCCAGTATGCGGCAGATAGAAAGGGACTGTGTCGAATACTTTAGCAGTTTAAAGTGTACTCCACCTATCTGCAAAGTTTTTTCATTTTAGCCTTGTTTGATTGAAAAATTATTTAATGATCACAAGAGAATCATTTTGGCAAAAGGCAATTACAAAGAATCCTTTACAATTTTAGTAATTGGATAATATCTCGATCTCGTTGGTTCTCAGCTCTGAATATGTTATTCTGGTGTGTATAATTGTGCTTTAAGTTTCAAGTGAAATCGTTATCGCTGGAAGAGTTACGGTAAAACGGTGGGCCAAAAATATATTTCGCCCTTTGTGCAAATACAGCACAGCAGCCGAAGAAAGGCTAACTTCTTGGTTTAAAGCTGATATGAGTATAGAAAATATGGGTGTAGTTAATAACTCTTGAACGCCCAAGTCTTGTGATAGCACAGGCGTAGTCCATGCCTGTGTCTTAGAGGTAGCATAACTAGAGACACATTGATAATGATGGAACTATTTGGGATCAAAACAAAAGAAATTAGACCATCTGGCTTTTACAAGCATTTACAATTGCATAAAACTTAACTACATGCGATGTCGCTGTGTAATAAAGTAAAGTAACACGTTGTCATTTGGCTGAGTAAACAATTCTGGTAGAAGCGAGCAAACCCATCGCATTCATCCCATCGTTCTTTACTACCTTGTTCACATAGGTAAACCATATGTAACAAAAAGCATATAAAGAAGAGCTTTCTTTAGTTTTGACTGTACAATAATAATCCATACTCCATCAAACGTCTTTCTCTTCAATATTTTGATGTCTTTTCTGATGAGAAATGGGCGTCTCTTATTTTTCGGCTTCAAGTCATATCTAAATTATCCATTTTTCAAAAAGGTCTTTTTGTGACGAAAAATCGAACACGCTATAGCAACAAAATGAGTGGTAATTTAATTCATCCAGGTATTGAAAAGTTCAGTCTGAAGAGCTAGGAGATAAGGTACATGCGCGTGACCTAAAACAAAAGTACTGCGCCGAGTTGCCAAAAGTCTGTGCGCAAGCGTGACTTATTTCAACTATGGACCACTGCAAGGGTATATCACAGCGCATCGGGTGTTAACATCCATTCTTCGCCATTGTTAGAGGGTATGAGAGGAAGGAAATTCACCAAAATCAAAGGGACTCGTCAGTTTTCTGTCAGTTCTCGAACTTTAATTAATCAAAATTTGATTGTCACTTGAACTATGAATCTCTGTTCGACCAAAGTCTGTGCCTTCTTGATGGGTGTCATGAAACTCCACTCGATCAGTTGCAGGTAAAAGAAAACTCTCAATGACGTTCGTCGGCCGAATCGAATATATCTTTAAAAGCTTCCCATATAAACTTTCAAAAATTGTCCTTCCAACCGTCTCCGCGTGTAAAATTTTTCAGGTCTAGTATCCATAGATACAGAGAATAGAACCTATTCGCACCCGGTAAAATTTGAAATGCGCAAAAGTCACAACAAATGAACTAACAGTAAATTTTGGATTAATTAATACTCAAGATGCGATACTGAACTCTTAAAATTTTTTTTATTTTTCTGAGTAAACACAACTTCCCAACATTTACCTCGCAAGGAGTATAATATTTATTTTAATATTTGACAAATATCAGCATTTCATCAACTTTTTCGATAATGTTCACCTTTTTAGCTACAGCAAATTTATACCAATGTATGGCTTTCGTTTCGCAGTCTCAAAGCAAAATGGCAACTTGCTCAATGCTACGCATCACTGGCTCTTCCTGTTTCCTGCTTCTCATTCTTGCTCAAGGAATGCAATCAAATCGTTACTTTCTCAGCAAGATAATAATGATCTGAAATAGTAGCGTGCTGTACGATTCTATTTACTTGTACGAGCTGGTAGAATGATTTGAAAACGAGATAGACAGGGCGTAGAGTGACTGGCGAGCGATAACTACGAAGTTAGGATAAATTCGACGTCAAAGAGATGATAAGAGGGGGTCGACGCACTGTGCAGAGCAAGGACAGCAATTTAAGTGAGCCGAGTCGTTGACAGACTGAACTGAATAGGACCTAGCATGGCTGCGAAGAAACGTCCACTACCCAGCAGCTTTGATGATGTCTATAGAACGGAGGTTCAGCAACTCCCGCTTATTTTTGACGAACACGTCGACTACGAGCAATACTTCGAGGATAATATGCGCTTTCTCGAATTGGATATCAATCGGCCGTGGGATAATATGGTTAGTCGACTTCTAGTCACTTGTATTGCAGTTAGCAAATCCCTGAATAAATTAATGTCTATAACGATTTTCAACTTTTGAATACAGGGTAGGCCAGAAAAAAACATAACACTCCCTCTATTATTGTTAATAGAGGGGTGTTATGTTTATTCTGGCCCACCCTGTAATATCATCGCAAATCTTTTATTATGCGAAGAATTTTAAGGTCCTTCCGAGATAATGGTGTCTTAGTCACATTCATTTGTATAGGTGATACTAGACAATATTCAATTTATCTCTAGGGCTTGATTTCTAGAATTGTGGTATAGTTATAATTGAAGCAGTTATAATAAAACTTGCAGTATTGCCAAGTAATTTTATAACTGTATGTTTTACAAAACTGTTAAATTATAAAGGTTCTAGACTTTTAAACAGAGAGTTTTAGAGTGCAGTTAAGACGTTGTTAATTGCAATTACAACAATTTTCTAAAACAGCGCTTTGAAGCCTATTTCATAAAACTGTTGAAAATTTAGGAACTAACTATTAAATCTGCGTAGTCGTCATTGGGCCGGTTCCATAATCGTGTCCTAAAGTTAGGTAATTCATAGCGATACTCAGCGCTATGCTTCATAATGGGCTTAAGTAATGCATAACTTAAGAATGGCTTAGAACACGATTATGGAACCGGCCCATTGTCTCATCGTATAGGAAATTGATACCCGCACTATCGTCACACGTTTCCTTAACAATTTGATATGTTATTTTAATATTATTTCAGGTATCACAAGCGTGGAATTGGGCCCGGTACAACCTGCGTTACTTAAAGGCAAAATGGTTATTCTACCAAAACCGTGCTTCTTTGGCAATACCGATCCCGAAACCGCCTAACGCGAGCGAGAAAATGTGGGACGGGGACACTTATAAGTTGAGAGAAAAGTATGCGCTGCATCCAGCTTTAACGAGCTTTCTTTTATGCTTTTTCTCTAGGTTTCAACGCATGTACGCTTATCTTGAGCGCTATCCAGATTGGCACGAAGAACGAAAAAGTCTTATAGAGGAGTAAGTAAAGTAAAGTCCGGATCAAAGACAAAGAGCGATTGGAGCTCTCTTCTATTATATTGGGTAGAGTATTAGAGGAAATTGCATTGATTAGTCCAACGATTTCGTAAATTCGTCTAATTCGTCCAGCGCGTACGTACGCAATCATTGGATGAATTTTTGACCTCGTTGGACTAATTAGTGCAATGCCCTGTGTAAGCTGGTATATAAGCGTTAACTTTTGATTATCTCTTTGCAACACTGAGCATTAACACTCGATATTGTTTTACAGATCGATGATAGCTGAATGGCCGCGCACGTACACGCCATTTAGCGAAGGTGGGGAGGTAAAGTCGCTAACCGTCGACCGAGCGCCCATCTTACATATGTCGATGAAAACGGACAGCGCGGACGTTCAGCGCTGGCGTCCAACCGTTCAGCTGAGGTACAGTTTAATTTTGCATGTGGGAAGTTACGGCAGATCATAATAGTCAATTAGTTTTCTTTCCCACAGTGAAATTTAATCAGATCCTCATGCTGGAATTGACTTGATATCGTCGTAGCATTGTTCTCTGTTACAGTCAAAACCGGATAAATGCAACCCGCTTATGTGCAAGAACCGGATAACTGCAACAGTTTTCGATACTTTTCTATGCCCTCGAATTTTTTTTGCCATATGATTTTTACACGATCTTAAACCATGTTTAGTTGCACTGCAGAGTCGCAGAAAATCTCGGTTTGGTTAACGACCCTAAATTTTCAGCGTATTAGCACTAAACAAGGAAACGGCGAAAGGTTTACTTACACGGTTCACCGCTCGCCTTGTCCCACAATCCCTACCTCAAGTTCAGCTAAAGGAGCCATGGTATTCAGTCATTATCAATTTATAATTTTTTTGCGAACAAATATGAATGGCTTTCGCTTTTCATAGGGAATCTGTTGGCAAGCTTATTTCTACGCAGCGTATGGGAAGTAAAGCGGTAACCCCAAAAGGCATCCACTCTAACGGCGATGCTCTTGTGATCACTGGCGGGATCGATGAGCAAGGAGCACTGTGGTACGACAAAACGGTTACTTTATGCGCTCAGTTTTCTGATCTGGCAAGCTCTGCTACTCGCAGTTATGAGCAAGGAGCACTGCTGTTCGACGACAACGATACTTTGTGCGCTCGATTTTCTAATCTGGTAAGCTATTATACTCTCAGTTTCTCAATTATATAAAGCGCAGCCAAGAATGATTCACTCATATTGCTCGGAAAGTCGATAAGATATGATCGTAAAACATAGAGCCAGATGGGTGAGAATTCAATAAAATTCATTCTCTTATGTGCCGTAGTATTGTCTAAGGCACGGATAATGATAAAATGATGCCTATATTCTGATTTGGCAATATTTTTCACCTCAAATCCAATAATCTTATATAGCCATGGTGAGAAGTCAGGCTTCACAGCAATAGTGCGATTGATCTATGCATACACAGTACAGTGAATGTACCATAACCTTCTAGCATCGAAATATTGAGAATACACTTTTTTGCGAATACACTGCTTACACTTGATCTTTAAGGGTCTCTACATCGGTAAAAAAAGAAGAAAGCCTAGTCGATTGCGCTACTGTATCGAAATTGTATCGGAAATTCGTTTGGCCAGCGGCTTGGAGCTGAAGCAGGTGCGTGTTTGTTCCATTTTCTGAGTTGCAATTTGCTGTACCGTCAACTTTTGTGCCGATCGTAGTGCAGTTACTTTTCGATAGTGTAGTCCATATCGCAGCGGTTAATCGAGTAAATGTATTGAACTGGCGCGCATAGAAAAGGGCACACAAGCATAAAATGAAAATAATAGTGATCAGGGGCGTGTGGCAAATGGGAATGCGATTGATAAATGAATTGTGCACTGAATTATAACATCACGGTTGGCAATTTGTTGCACGCATTGTTCTGGTGATGAGCCAGTTAAGATTTTATACTTTCCAAAAGAATCGCCTCTGTATAATTATCTTTGTGTCTCGCTCAGAGCAGAAAAAGAAAAAGTATCGTTTTCTCAGTTCTTAAAAATAGAAATTGAGCCTGTGGAAGCTTTCCAGCTTTCACTGATTCCCTCTCACTCTAATTTGGCGAAGGATGCAAAAATTACGGCATTCGGCAAACGGCATTAATATATCATTTTCAATATTTAATAAGGACGGTTCCAATTCAAAGAAGTATTTTTCCATGTTGACTTCCCTTGAAAAACCTTTTTGATTTGAAAAGTATCCTTATAAAAGTGAAAATGGTATGTGTAATTTGTTTGGCCGTCTTCGGCGGCGTGGCGGTCATTCTAGCCCACTTCTGTGCCAAATCCCATCGTATTATTTAGCACTGAAGCAGTCATCTGTTTCTTGTAAAGCTTAGTGTTTAGAAATTGTCTGAGACGCAGATTCGAACGGCCGCATTAGCTTTTCATTCGACCTTAATTTCAAAAGCAATTCGTGTCGAAAAACAAAGTTACCAACATTTCGCCTGCTGACGTATACCAGAATCGCGGCTTGTACTTCTCTTTCACGGCCCGTACATTCATCATATGAAGATGATCTTAAGGGAGGATGTCAGATCTCGTATCACTGCAAACAGCTGAAATCTTTTTAAAGTGAATTTGTTTCAGACCACGCTGTCGCATCCATTTCTAATCGCACCGAACTACGACCAGAGCAAGATAATTTCGGGTGACATCATATGGGATATCCTATCGACAGAGCAGGGAAACACAAATACGCCAGTAAACGAGAGGAAGGTTGCGTGGCAGAAACTAAAGCTCATGGTGCAACACTACGTGCAGTCACAGCTGATTGAAGTGCAATCGCATCTGATCGAAGCGCGGACCCTTGACAACGATGAGCTGCTTCATATACAGACGATGCTATTCTTACCACTCGCTCTCAGCAGAAAAGACCTGGTCGCGCTCGAACTGGACCTCTTCGGCTACTATCGTGTGGACATCAACAAGCAGGGTATCAGGAGAATTAAGTACCGCCTACTGCGCGAATCCGTTCGCGATGATTATCCAGTTGATCACCATAGCTTTTTCACGGTAAATTTGCAATTAATTTTCTCATCAGCGCGCACGTACAGCTATTTAAGATTAAAAAACAACGAAAATATTAATGATAGGAAGCAGCTGTCGCCGTTTAGAAAAGAAAGCGCGGAGCAAATTTATACCAGTCCAAAATACATACGAAAAATAGGTGCATATGAAATAGGGCAGAATGTCTTTTTTTCGGTCACTGTGGCACAACTTTAACTTTCGACGACCATAGCACCCCAACCTATGAACTATTCATAAAATTTTGGATGAAATGTTTTCATTAGTACCAGCAATTATTCCGTCAATAGCTCAATCCTTTGAACAAACTATTGTGAAGTTCGAAGTAATCTCATTTTTTTGAAAAATATCAAATTTAGCCAATGTGATGGGATAATTTCCGATATTCTTTCAATTTGAGCGCTAAAATAAAACGATATTTCGCGAAGCTGTAATCTTTCGAATAGGAAACAGTTGACAACTTTCGTACACCCATATGTATCCCAATGACAGTAACTCATTTTCCAGCAAAAGTGCATTGAACTGAAGGATTATGAAACCGAATTGCAACACAGTGTTTGGGAATGGTTGTTCGAAGCGGTTGAGGTGCTCATGGACCGTAATAACAGTTCCCTGCTTTGTGAAGATGTGAGTCAGCCGAAACTGAAAAAGGACAAAAAGTCATCGCTGATGCTGAAACTATTCAACGACAGGTTTGTTTGCGAAAGATGGTAATGTTATCTAAGAATGTTCTTTCAGAATAATTACTATGTCAAGTCGCGAGCGAGAGTGGATAGCGTATAAAATGTTGGCGAAATACGACGCCACCCACCAACCCCATCAGCAAACGCGAGCAATGCTTATTCGATTTTGCGAATCAGTAGCTGGCAGTCTTTCTTTCGGATACAGCAATAATGAAGGGTACGCTTTACCAAATCCAATTTCGCGATAGTCGCGTTAATAGTTTATACAACTACATGAGATCATATCAAAGATTTCATTTCGATAGCCGAGGAATGGACGTAATAAGTAGGGCTGTAACGGGGACGGGGAATTCGGAATTCCGGGGACGGGGAATTTCGGGGACGGGGACAAATTCAGATTCCGGGGACGGGGAATTCCGGGGACGGGGAATTTTCGGGGACGCCGATTTCGGGAACGCCGATTTCGGGGACGGGGACAAAAAATGCGAAAAAAAAATTAATTAAAAATTACTTAAAACGCATAATAACGTATCGACATAGTGTAAACTACACTGAACTAATATCGAAATTATAAATTATGATAATTGAGTACGGAAAAATTTGAATTTTAAGGAAGGGAAATTTCGGGGACGGGGAATTTCGGGGACGGGGACAAAATGAAATTCCGGGGACGGGGACGGGGAATTCCCCGGGGACGGGGGATTCCCCGCCCCCGCTAAGCCCTAGTAATAATAGTGCTTTCATTTTTGGGCCATAGCGTTTATATGTTACTTTTTAGTCATTTTTGCACTCACCGTACTTCCATGATGCGTGCAATGTAGAGGGCTTAAAAAAATTTGATTCAGTTATTATTACTTAGAAATTCGTTGCATCTCTAGCTTAAAACTAAACTTACGAAAAACTCTTGGATTTATTAGAGCTGTAGGACTGTATTATTCTGCAGTTTCCATGAAGCCCAGCGACGCAGTGATACTGGGATTTTTTATTGCCTCAGAAAATTTTTAATTAATGTGCAGTTCATAAAACGGGAAGATGCAATTATTGTCCTGTAACAAGTACAAAAATGTCGTGAATTGTCGAGAATGACGTGGTCAAATTTTCGTTGATTGATGACTGACAGTAAATTACTCTTGTTTAGAAGCGAGTTGAAGCCTTTATACGGTAGCATGACAGCTCAAGAAATCAAAAACATGAAAAATGGTCTGAGTGGAATGGTTGTGAAAGCAACCTGGCCATCAAAATTTGATCGCCTAGTTCGATTCAAATGCGACAAAGCAGGAGGAAGGAGCGGCGTCTCCTTCCTAAGGAAACAGCAGGTCTTCAAAGTCTACGTACCAACGGCAAACACTTTGCCAGTGACCAAGTTGGTAAAAGAAGACCGATTCAAGATCCATCCTGTGCACGGACCTCTCGACTACCATGAGCTCAACTCGCCGTCCTACTCATCGTGTTCAGAATCGCCGCATCAGGCGCAAAACCAACAGCCCTCTCAACCTCATTCGTTGTCTTATCCGGTAGACATGTTGGGGGAAGGATGGGCTGTTGTTCGCCAAACTGTCGGACTCAGTGAGCTGAGAAAAAAATGTGCTACTATGTCTGTCAGTACAGTCAGTTCAGGACGTTCAAGATTCTTCAAGAACAAGAAAATTCATACTTCCAACCAATAGTAACGCTCAATGTAGGGGCGTAACGATCTCGATTTTGCAATTATAAAACCCGAAGTGGCTCCACCCAGTCTCAATTCCAGAACTGTTATTTGGGAATCGAAATTTATATCATATTATGTAGAAGCCTTATTTCGCAAATCGTAATCGCAAAGTAGTATTTTCAGTTTTGCAAATAGAATTCTAAATCCTATAAAAAAACATGATTTTTGAAAACCAGTTACAGAATAGATGAAATCGTTATACCTCAAACTTAAAGATCGTTCTCTCATGCAAAGAAGCATTTTGTTTGACAGATGATTTAAACAAACAAAACTGCGCCGTTTATAATTGTTATCTCGATGACAATATTGTACAGAATTCATTATTGCTGTAAATCTTCCACCGATGCTGTATTTTATTTGATTTCGTTTTTGAACACAGCTTTTGATTATCGTATATTTTCTTCAGGTTGACATGTTTCCGAAGCTTTTTCACATAACAATCATAATATTTTATATGTACAGGATTTTCCACTGCAATTCATCCTCCTACTTTTAATTCGTAAATTTTGCATCCAATTTCGCCAATTTTCATTCGAATCGAATGCAAAGATGACGAAATCGACTGCACCAGTGACGAATTAGGATACAAGGCCGTTTAATATGTTGCATACTCTCAAATAAATTCCGTGGAGGCTGTTTCAATAAGCAATAGGTAGAATTTGCTAGAAATATTGCCAGTTGAGAGTAGGAAACTGACGGTCACATTTTCAATGAATGCAAAAAACGCTTTACAGGATTCTGTAGCCTAGATCTCTTTTGAAGACTAACGTGCTGCAATGCATGACTATATCTATACTCAGCTACCGTTGAAATAAATTAACTTTCATATTCTTTAGCTGGTGAACAATGGAAACCCCGCAACATTTATTTCGGAGATAAGTAATATACAATATTTCTATAATGTCATGCTTATTGTGTGATTCTGTTGAAAGGTTAGCGTTTTCAATAACATTGAAAATGAAAAGTGGCTCTACTATCCGAGGTGCTCTAAGGTCGGTCATTTTGTGCAATACTTTATGTTGCCAACATATCAAATAATGTACTAATTGTTAGAACCTACTATTCATCGAACAAAATCACGTTTTTAGAACAATATAAGAGTACTAAATCACGAAAAGGTAGTCAATAATCTGAGATTGAACGAGTGTACGGTGAAACCGCTCACAATGTGAGTCGACGTTCAGCTCAACTATCAGCGGGTGTACTGACCTGTATATTAGTAGACCCCGATCTCGTTTTTGGCGCTTTTCTATCAAAAATCGCGTATAAGAGCAAGCACACATGAGAATCCCATTGAAGGCATTGCATCTAGAGCAAGCGAGCTCCAGTTGTAGAGTTGGTGCAATAGTGGCGAAAGATTGAGAGTTCGATTCCCACATCCCTGTGAATATTCAGTGGGAACTCGAACATTATAGAAGTCGAACGCATGACTTTTTGCTCTCGTAGCATCAGTTTTACCGCATGAAGTGGCAGGCACTTATTATTTTCAGGGTGCTTGCTCTTATATCCGGGTCTCCTATATTCATATTTCACAGTATTACTATCTCGCTGGTTTGCAGGTCTGAATAGGTTTTTCCGGTGTGTTGAATTGTGTCTAATTTATGAATGCTTTAAGTTTCAAGTGAAATCGTTACCGCTCAAAGAGTTACGGTATAACCGTGGGCCAAAAATATATTTCGCCCATTGTGCAAATAGAGCACAGCAGCCGAAGTAAGGCTAACTTCATGGTTTAAAGCAGATATGAGTATAGAAAAACATGCGTGCAGTTAATAACTCTTGAACGCCCATGTCTTGTGATAGCAAAGGCGTGGCACATTAGAGTTAGCACAACTGAAAACACATTGATAATAATGGATCTATGAGGAATCAAAACAATGAAAATTCGACGATCCAACTTCATGGCTGATGAAAGAGAGCCCGTAGAATAGTGCAGGTGGGGGAAATGTCTGCTGGATATTATGGCATTTTAATTTAGACTCAGCAGTGCAGCCCGAGACTACGCCCTATTTCGCTTATAATTTGGCTTCGCAGCCATTTGCATTTGAATAACAGTTGTTTGAATGCCATATAGTTTTGTAATAAGTAAAGTAACACGTTGTCATTTGGCTGAGTAAACAATTCTGGTAGAAGCGAGCATACTCATCGCATTCTTCCCATCGTTCTTTACTGCCGTGTTCACATTTGTAAACTATAGGTAACAAAAAGCATATCAAAGAAGATCCATCTTTAGTTTTGACTGTACAATATTTATACATAATCCGTTAAACAGTGTGTTTCATTTCGATATTTTCAAAACTTTTCGAATGAGAAATAGGCGTCACTTATTTTTCGGCTTTCAGTTATATCTGAATTATCCATTTTCCGAAAAAGGTCTTCTTTGGCGAAAAATCGAACAAGTTTTAGCAATGAAATGAGTGGTGATTAAATTTCATTGAGTAATTGAAGTACTCGGTCTGAAGAGCAAGGAGATAACGTACACGCGGCTGACCTATAAACAAAAGTGCTATACCAAGTTGTAACAACTCGCGCTTGCGTAAAAACTTCTAATAAGTATGAACCTGTGCCAAGGTATATTACAGCGCATCGGGTGTTAACATCCATTCGTCGCCATTGTTAGAGGATATGAAAGGAAGGAAATTTACGAATATCAAAGGAACTTGTTAGTTTCGAGCCAATTCTCGATTGTTAATTAACCAGAATTTGATATTCACTTCTACTATGAATCTCTGTTCGATCAAAGTATGCGCTCACTTGAACGATATCATGAAACTCCACTCGATCAGTGGCAGGTAAAACGAAACTCTCAATGACGTTCGTCGGCCGAATTAAATATATCTTTAAAAGCTTCCCATATAAACTTTCAAAAATTGGCCTCCCAACCGTCCCTTACAACAAAATTTTTTCAAATTTAATATGCAAGGATTTGAGAAAAAGAGCCCCTCGCGGACGGTGAATTTTGTAATGCGCAAAAGTCACAACAAATGAACTAAAAGTAAACTTTGGATTAATTACTGTTCAAGATGCGATATTGAACTCTTAACTTTTCTGATATTTTTCTGAATAAATACAATTGTCAACACAAGCCTCGCAAGGAGTAGTATATTTATTTAAATATTCGACGAATATCAACAATTCATCAACTTATTCGATAATACACCTTTTTTAGCTACAGCAATTTTACACCAATGTATGGCTTTCATTACGTAGTCTCAGAGCGAAATGGCAACTTGATCAATGCTACGCGTCACTGGCTCTTTCTGTTTCCTGCTTCTCCTGCTTCCTCAAGGAATGAAATCAAATCGTTACTTTCTCAGCTGGATAATCATGATCTGAAAGAGTAGTGCGCTGTACGATTCTATTAACTTGTACGAGCTGGTAGAATGATTTGGAAACGAGAATGACGGAACTTCGAGTGATTGGTGAGCGATAACCACAAAGTTAGAATAACTATACCACCGTCAATATGTGATAAATGGGCGTCGACGCGCTGCGCATGGTAGTGATGACAGCTTCAGTGAGCCGAGTCGTTTAGCAGACTAAACAGAAAAGGACTCATCATGACGAAGAACAAACGTTCACGACCCAACAGCTCTGATGAAGTCTATAAAACAGAGGTCCAGCAACCCTCACTTGTTTTTGACGAAAACATCGACTACGAACGAGTCTTCGAGGAAAATATGTACACTCTTGAAAGTGATTTCAATCTGCCATGGGATACTGTGGTTGGTCGACTTGTGGTCACTTATATTGTAATTCGCTCATCCCTGAATAGAATGCTCTATATATCAATCTCCAGAGTTAAAATAGTATCATCCTAAATCTGTGATTATACGAAGAATTTTGTGAGTTCTCCTAAGCTACTGACGTAATATCCCTATTTGCTCTTATAGATACTGTAAGACAATATCCAATTTATCTCTAAAGACTTGATCCGTAGAACTGTTTTATAGTTATAAATGTGGTAAATTAATGCAATTTGCTCTATTGCCAAGTAATTTTATAACTTTCTGTTTTACAAAACTGTTAATTTATAACTATTCTAAACTTTTAAACAGAGAATCGTAAAGTGCAGTAGCAACTATTGTTACTTAAAATTGCAACTACAGCAGTTCAACACAACAACGCTGTGGAGCCCATTTTATAAAATTGCTGAGAATTGAGGTAGTGATTCATAATTTTGCGTAATCGTCATCGTCTTTTCATATAGGAAATTGATAACCACATTATCGTCACACTTTTTGTGAGCAGTTTAGTCTGTTATTTCAATCTTTTTACAGATACAAGAGGCGTGGAATTCAGCCTGGAGCAGCTTACTTAATTTAAAGGCAAAATGGTTATTCTATCAAAAGATTGCTTCTTTGGCAATACCAATACCAGCGCCACATAACGCGAATGGACAAATGTGGAACGGAGACGCTTACAAGTTGAGAGAGAAGTATCCTCTGCGCACAACTTTAGCCAACTTTCTTCTATGCATTTTCTTCAGGTTTCAACGCATGTATGCTTATCTAGAGCGCTATCCAGAGTGGGACAGCGCACGAGCACAACTAATAAAGCAGTAAGTACAGTAAAGCCTGGATGAAAGAGAAATAGCGATTGGGCTCTATTCTAACACGTGTGATATGATAGTTAACTAGTGCAAGCAAAGACTAATAATATCCTCTTTGCAACACTGCGCATTGCCACTCGATATTGTTTTACAGATCGATGATTGTTGAATGGCCGCGCACGTACGTGCCATTTAACGAAGATGGTGAGGTAAAGTCGCTGACCGTCGACCGAGCCCCCATCTTACATATGTCGATGAAAACGGTCACCGCTCGCGTTCGGCGCTGGCATCCGACCGTTCAGCTAAGGTACAATTTAATCCTGCATGTGAGGAGTTTCTTGACGATCATGACTGTCAATCAGCTTACTTCGCTTCAATGAAGTTTAAGCAGATCCTCATGCTGAAATTGACTTAATATCATCGAAAAATTGTTTCCTGATGTTGATACCTTTATCAGAATCATCCATGCTACTGATACCATAAACTTCATTGTGTTCCACCGAAGGACCTAATTACGCCTGCCAGTTTTAAGTCTAGAACCATATTTAGTTGCATTAGAGTCGTAGAAAATCTCGATTTGGTTGACGAATTTGTGATTTCAGCATATTAGCACTGAACAAGCAAACGGCGATAGGTTTACATACACAGTTCACCGCTCGCCTTGTCACGCAAAATTCAACGCAAGTTCAGTTGAATGAACCATGGTATTCAGTCATTATCATTTTTCACTTTTATTGAGAACAACTTTGACTTTCGCTTCTTTAGGTGTTCTGTTGGCAGGCTTATTTGTACGGAGCGCGATGGTGAAATAGCAATGCCAAAAGGCATCATATGCAACGGCAATGCTCTCGTGATTGCTGGAGGAATCAATGAGCATGGAGCACTGTGGTTCGATAACACTGGTACATTGTGCGCAAAGTTTTCTGACCTGGTATGATCTTATATTCGCAATTTTTCATTCAAAAAAGGCGTCTGAAAATGATTCAGGTAAATCTGCTCCAAAAATCGATGAGATATGATCATAAAAAATGTTTTAAGAGAATTCACTAAAATTCATTCCCTTGGGTGCCGTAGTACTGAGTAATGCAAGGGATACTGATGAATTGTTGCCTATATTCTTATTTGACTGTATTTTACACCTCAAAATCAGTAATGTCAATTAACCATAGTGAGAAATTAGGTTTTGCAACAAAATTGAAATTGACTCCTGCTTACAAACTACGATGTTAGCACATAAACTTCTAGCATCGTAAAATTGAGAATATAATTTTTGCGAATATATGGCTTGAACTTGATCTTTAAGGGTATCGACACCGGTGAAAAAAGAAAAAAGAAAAATCTACAGCGTTACTGCGTTGATATTGTATCGGAAATTCGTTTGGCCAACGGTTTTCCGCTGAAACATGTGCGTGTCCATTTAAATTTTCTGCGCTGCAATTTGCGGTACCTCCATCTTTGGATCCAATCACAGCGCAGGCACTTTTCGGTAGTTTGGTTCATATCTCAGCGGTTGATCGAGTAGGTGTATTTAATTGGCGCGCATAGCAAAGGGCACACAAACATAAAATGAGAATAATATATTGATTAGGGGTGTGTGGCAAATAGGAATGCGATTGATAAATGAATTATGCACTAAATTGTAACATCACGGTTGGCAACTTGTTGCACGCATTGTCCTGGTGATGAGCCAGTTAACATTTCATATATTTTCCAAAAGCATCGCCTCTGAATAATCATCTCTGCGTCTCGCTCAGAGCAGAAAAAGAAAAAAGTATCCTTTTCTCAGTTCTTAAAAACAGAGACTGCGCCTGTGGAAACTTCCTAGCTTATAAAGGCTTCCTCTCACTCTAAAATGGCGATAGATGCAAAAATTTACGGCATTTGGAGAACAGAAATAACACATCATTTCCACTTTAATAAGGAGACTTCCAGTTTAAAGACGTCTTTTTCCATATTGACTTGACTTGGAAAGCCCCTTTTTGGTATGGAAAGTATACTTATAAAAGAGAAAATGATATAAGCAGTTTTTTGGCCCTCTTCGGCGGGCTAACGGCCCTTTACTTCTAGCTCATCCTTCTGTACCATATCCTTTCATATCCTTTCGCATTGAAGTATGCATCTGTTGTAAATCTTAGCGACCAGAAGTTATCTGGGACGCAGATTCGAACAGCTGAATTAGCTTTTTCATACGATCCAATTTTAAGAGCGATACCTGTCGAGAAAGAAAGTTAACAACGTTTCGCCTGTTAACTTGTAATAAAATTGCGGAGAGTAGTTATGTGTCACGGCCCGCACCCTCATCATATGAAGATGATCTTAAGGGAGGATGTCTGATCTTGTATCTCTGCAGACAGCTGAAATACTTTTGCCACAGTGAACTTGTTTCAGAGCACACTATCGCATCCATTTGTAACCTTACCGAACGCCACCGAAAAGATGGGAGTTTTGGGCGACATCGTGCGAGAAATCCTATCGGCGGAACCGGGAAACACAGATACTCCAGTAAAGGAGAGGAAGGTTACATGGCACAAACTAAAGCTCATGATGCAACACTACGTGCAGTCGCAGCTGAATGAAGCGCGGACCCTTGACAAAGAGGAGCTGTTTCATCTTCAGACAATGCTATTCTTACCGCTCGCTCTCAGCAGCAACGACCTGCTCGAGTTCGAACTTTTGCTCTTTGGCAGCAACGATGACGACGTCGATAAGCAGGGCATCAAGAAAATAAAGTACCGCTTGCTGCGCGAACCCGTTCGCGACGACTTTCCGGTTCATCTTGACAGCTTTTTCACGGTAAAAATGCAAATAATTTTCTCATCAACGCGCAGGTGCAACTATTTAATAATAAAAAGCATGAAACAGCTGAAAACAGGAAGCGCCAATCTCCGTCAAGTAAATAAAGCGCAGAGCTGGGCTAAATCAATCGAAACCTTAGAAAAATAATTGGGTATGAAAAAGGGTAGACTGACCCTTTTGGTGACTATGGCGCAATTCAAACTTTCGACCACCATTGTACCCCAATCTATGAGAAGTTTTCAAAAAATTCTGGATAACATTTTCACAAGCGTTAGCAATTATTGCATAAGTAGTTCGATTACTTTGAACTAAGGATAGTGAAGTTAAAAGTAGTCTTGTTTTTTTTGGAAGAATATCCAAATTTAGCCAATGAGATGGGATAATTTTCGATTCTTTAAATCTTAGCGCTACACTTTTATGAAATTTCGCGAAGTTGCAGTTATTTAAGCACGAAAACATTGACGACTTTCATTCATCCAGGGGCCAATTACATAAAACTGCTGAGAATTGAGAAATGGAGTCTCAATTCTCAACAAGTGAAAGCTCATTTCTCTTTTTGTTTTATGAAGTTGGCCCCAATATGTGCCTAAATGTGAAAGGCGATTAGCTGCTCGAAATATCTTTTGATTGGTACATATGTTGGAACTAATTTCTGATCTCAATGATCCGTGATTCAGCGATTGGTACTTTTTCTTAAGGTTTTCATTTTTATTGCTAAATTGAATATTGTGATAATAAAATTCATAAAACGCCGCCATCGTACTTATGAAGCAGTGAAGAGTAATAACGATATTCGGTTTCTTGAAATGATTTTGCGCGCATAAAGGATGGAATATATATTATTAGCAATAAAGGTGAGCAAAACTAATATTCTTATTATGCGTTCTACCCTTGACCATAATTGCGCGTTAATGTTGAAACCAAACTGAATATTATTATCTCTTTTTTTTCTAGCACAAATGCATTCAACTGAAGGACTGCAAAACTAAATTGGATCACAGTGTTTGGGAATGGTTGTTCGAAGCGGTTGAGGTGCTCGTGGACCGTAATAACAGTGCCCTGCTTTGCGAAGATGTTAGTCAGCAGAAAACGAAAAAGGACAAAAAGTCATCGATGATGATTAAACTATTCAACGACAGGTTTGTTTGCGAAAGATGGTAATGTTATCTAAGAATGTTCTTTCAGAATAATTACTATGTCGAGTCGCGAACGAGTGTGGAGAGTGTACAAAATGTTGGCGAAATACGACGCCACCCACCAACCCCATCAGCAAACGCTTGCAATGCTTATTCGATTTTGCGAATCAGAAGCTGCAAGTCTTTCTTTCGCATACAGCAATATTGAAGGGTACGTTAATCGGACCCTATATATCGAGAGCTGCATTTACACGTCAAATTACTACATTAGATACTAACAACGTAACTGTATAAACAATAAGACTACGACATTATGCGGGTTTCAATGTATTCAGTTATCAGTAACATTTGGCTCAGAGCGTACATCTTCATTATCTTAGTCATTTTTGCAGTCACTGTACTTCAATAGTGCGTGCGATGTCGAAAGCTTATGAAAAATTCGATTCTGTAATTATTAGAAATTCTTTGGCTACTCAGCTCAAAACCAACCTTGCGAGCAAGTCTAGGAAATAGTGGAAGGGTCGGCCTGTATTATTTCGCTACTTCAATAAATTCCAACGTTACGGAAACTCTTGCACATTTTTGTCTCAGAGATTAAATAAATTTGATAAGTCAGAGGTAAACTTGCAGTTATTGTTGTGTAGCAAGTAAAAAAATCTCGAATTGTCGAGTACAGCGTCAATCATATATTCCATGATTGATGATTGACTAGACGGCAGTAAACTACTCACATTTAGAAGCGAGCTGAAGCCATCATTCGGTAGTATGAAAGCTGAAAAAATAAAGCAAATGAATAATGGCCTGATTGGAATGGTTAAGAAAGCGCCTTGGCCATCGAAATTTAATCGTCTGGTCCGATTCAAATACTACAAAGGAGAAGGAAAGAGCGGCGCCCACTTCATAACGAAGCAGCAGATCTTCCCAGACGAGAAGCCAAAGAAAAAAACTTCGTCAGAGGCTGTTTCGGTTGATTCAGACTCTGATATTGACCCTCTGTGCGGACCTACCGAGTTCCGCAGGCTCAAGCCGTCGCCCAACCTCGATTTCGCATCTTATGTTCGTCAAGCTGTTGAAATGAATGCGTTGAGAGATCGTTTTGAAATCATGTCTGTCAGCACAGCTGATTCAGGAAATCGAAAACTGCTCACGAAAAAGAAAAATTCCAACACTTCTCAGCAAAATTACTTTTCCTGCCATTACTAAAGCTCAAAGTAGAGGTGTAATGATCTCGATTTCGTAATCATTATTTGAGAATCAAAATTGGAATCATATCATAATGAATCGTTATATTGGGTGATCGCATTCGTAATATAGGAATTAATAATTTTTCAAATCGGATTCTGAATCGTGTTAGTAAAAATGGCTTTTTGAACACTGGAATTAGAATTGACGAAATCGCTATACCTCAAATACTTCAAGATCGTTCTCTCTTGCAGTAAAGCATTTTGTTTGACAGATGATTTACACAAACAAAACTGCGCCGTTTATTATTGTTATCTCGATGATGAAATCGCACAGAATTCATTTGATTATTGCTGTAAAACTTACATCGATGCTGTATTTTATTTGATTTCATTTTTGAACACAGCTTCTGATTATCGCATATTTTCTACAGGTTAACGTGTTCCCGAAGCTTATTCATATATCGATCATTTGATTCTATTAGAACAGGGTATTTCGCCTCAACTCATCCTCCTATATTATAATTCATTATTTTTGTATTCAATCTCTGCAACCTTTTATTCGAATCGAATGCAAAAGTGGCGTTAAGGATGCAAACCTTTAACATGTTGCATACTCTCAAATGAATTCCTGGGGGCCTATTTTAATAAGCCACAGCTAGAAACTGCCAAAAATATTGCGAGTTGAGAGTTGGAAACTGACGGTCACATTTTCAAAGAACGCAAAAAGTGTTTTACAGGAGTCAGATGCCAAGCTTTCTTTTGCAGACTAACATGCTGCAATGCGTGACTAAATCTATACTCAGCTATCGTTGAAATAAATTAACCTTCATATCCTTTAGCTGCTGAACAATGCAAACCCCGCACACTTTTATTTCAGAGATATATGGTATTCAACAGTTTTGGATTGTCATGTTTATTGTGTAACTCTTTTGAAAGATTGGCGTTTTCAATCGCACTCTTACGAGAAGCGCACTATCCCTGTACATATTTGATGGGCCATCGTGTTCACCATTTAATTTGCTGCATTTAATTTTACGTTGAATCGTTCACGTTGCAATTAATTGTTTGTTACATTGTTGATTTATAATAAAAGGGACGTAGTGGCTTGCAATAAATTCGGAGATTTTTAATATTGCGGCTCTTTTCCAGAAAATAGCGGTTTATTAGTAAAAAGGCCTTCAAAGAAATTTTAATACACCATGATCAAGGGGCACATTTAAAGCCGATGGTCGACTACTCACCGTAATGGGTCCATCCCAGAAAAATCTGCATTTCATCCGATGTGATTTTCAAAGCAGCACAATTGCTAGTAATGCAACATTGCCAGCAATCTCAACATTGGAATTTGATCTGTGCAATATTAATATGGCAACACGGCAATCAATTACTAATGAGATAAGGAGCACTTCTGTCAAATGCTTGAAGCTTTCAGCTGATTATTTGGTGAATGAAACCTATTCCGAATTTCGACACAACTTGCAAAAATTTGAACGCGTTCGATAAATTCACGTCAAGCTCTGTTGTCTATGCAGTATCTACAGTATAATTGAGTAGAGCGGTTGCAAAGAATTTTATGTCTCTCAATGATTCAAAGATCAACACTGATAGGCTACATTTCCATCAATATTTCATAGTATTTATATAAACAATACAATGCTATTTAAACAAACTAAAATGCACCTTGAATAGCAGTATGTGCTTGTAGATGAGTCATATTCTCGAGAATGATGAACCAAACAATATAACAATAAATGAATACTTTACAACTTGCAATTTAACTGCCTGAACATTTATTTGCACGATTGCAAATGACATATTTTCGCCACACATTTGAGAAAAAACAGCCCATTCGGTCTCGTAAAGTTAATAATCAGAATTAGAACGAAACATAGAATATTGCCGATCAAAATCTAGGATCGAGAAATTAATATCAAGATTGACAAAGTGGATTAGACTACTTAATATAGGCACTTTTACCACATTTCTTATGGGTCCTCACTGAACGTCTTGACCATTTTCGAAGAGTTAACGATCAGGACGCGAATCGAAGGGCCCGGTACCCTTGCGTCGCCCCTACGATTTTTCGGTCCGTACATAATCAAAATATAACTCCATGTTCGCTTAGCATTAAAAACTGAAATGTCTAAGAACAAGCCTAATAATGTCACCTTATGAAACTGATTCATGAAACAGTTGCACACTACGCTGAAGAAACTAAAATATTCGCGAAATAAATATAGAGTGTATTAATTAACACCAGCCTAATAAAATACAATATTTGAGCTGTCCGGTTCTGTGATTGCGAATGCAATCATAGAAGTGGTAACGAAAGTCGGTTTCAATCGCAAAACTCGTAGTGTATTTGACGGCAGTCAATGTAGAGTTATACTGAATCATATAATCGACTTCCGTCTGCAACTGTTCTTTGACTTGGCCGAGCAATGGGCTAAGCGGCCCTTTGTGTTGGGTTATACGTTCATATTTGGCTGAAACAAAGTAAAGCTGATTGCAGCCTTGGTAACACCGATTGCAGAAACGTGATTCAAGTTTGCAAATGAGACAGAGATAAATTGTGCATCTTGCCCCTGACAAAAATATTCTTTGAAAATGATTCGAAAATTCATTCGTGCCCGACATATTTCTACCCTATCCATAACCAACTTACGTATATTTTTTCCAGAACTAGAGGACGCACTATTGTTATACCGTAGCAAATAACAAAAAGCAGGTATACGGCGAAAGTCGCAAATAGTAATGCAAGAAATTTGAGACGGTAACTCGATAAATAGTGTTGCACATTATTTTTAGACAGCGTACATTAAAAAAATCATATATAACTCACCGAGGTCGTTGTGGAAAAAATCTTTTAAAAGTCTGTTTTTTTCAAATTTTTTGCTCATGTTAGTGCAGTTGTTTGTTCGATTTGCGTACTCAAAAATGATTGTAAAATGGTTATATGGTATTGTGAACGAGTTTTCTCGGTGTTCATTATCCCTTTCGTAGATCTTATGTGGTGAATTGCTTGCAGGGTGATCGAACACTAACACCACCCACGAGCGACTTGGATAAGTATGATTCAGATGTCTGTATATTTTTATTGCCATCTGAAATCTTGACATAATGCGTCTCTACATTTCATAAAGATTTTCATATTTCATTAATACATAAAAATTTGGCATACACGTATTGTGAAAACAAGGTGCTCTAGTCTAGATAATAAGTGAATTTGGTAATTTGATCAATTTTACGTCGCATGCATTCACTAATTTTTGAAAAAGCTGATGATGAAGAATAATCCAGTTTTGCTATATTTGATAAAGAAATAGTATTTTCTTCAAATACCGCCTTCTATAAAGTATTCTACAAGGGATAATTTAGTTTCAAGACTAATTCTACTATAAAAATGCAACTCTTACATGTAAAATACTCAACTTTTGTAACGTGATGTGGACAGCCATAAAATAATGTATAAACTGTCCCCTCTGTACACAATAATTTGCGACTTACGATTTGGGTCGGAAAGCGGCTAACGTTATGCGCAATCTGTTTAACTTCTTCAACGACTTTCACTCTAAATTTGCTCAGTAAGTCTTCATGAGCGAGCTCATATCGATTATCCAATTGTCCTAAGCTATCATCGATCTTCTGCATTTCTTGATTGAATGCTGGTATCGATTCATAGGGATACTGTAGCTTACGGCATTCCTCCGCATGATATCCACAGATTTGCGCTTTCTTCAGAATGACGGTGCCAATTGTTGTAAATAGTTCATCTGAGTAGCCAGTCGCTTTGGCTAGCTTAGTGAATAGATGCGAAGACAAAATGGACTCCGTAGCCATATATTTGACAGCTGTCAATCCTTTCAGTGGAGGGAACCGTATGCAAGCGCTTAACCAAGCTTTGTATGTCGAGTACTCACTAATATTCCTGAATTAGATATTTGTATATATAAAGTGCACACATACAGATCAAGCGTGAGTCCGAAAATTACAATCGGGGATAGAGAATAAAATACTGAATAATTGCCCACCATCCAATAGTCGCCCACTCTCCAATAGTCGTCCCCCTCAAGCGTAGGTTTAAAAATAATCGCCCAGGGCGATTACTGGACGAAATACGGTTATAATCATTTTTCAATTTTGATTATCAAGTAACAAGCGGGAACTCAAATTTCGGTGAGGAAATGAGAGGTGTTTGCTGAAGTTTGAACTCTACGCAGTTCACTGAATTATTACAAATTTTCGGTCAACTAGAATAGAGGGCAAGCACTTGCTCCCGCCGACGCCCATAGAGGATATGCGCATACATATATTGCTCTGCGCGTAGTGTCACCCAGCGACAATTAGCAAAATGTCCATCCACTTCGTTTATCACGTGACTCAAAATGATTTCTCTGTGACGTTCTACAGCTTTGAATTCGGCTTCATCGGCTCGTTCTCTGATATAAACACGAATGGATTCCAGACATTTGGAATAGTCCTTGTCCTCTTTGAAAGATTCAGCTGCTGCCTCTAGTGCAGATCCGGCGTAAGGCTGCAACATTTACATATTTCCTGTGTATATTAGGTGCTGCCACCTCTGGCGCATTTATGCAATAACGTCTAAACTCTTCACTATCCTGCTTGTTTCGTTCATCTGTGAGTTTGCCATTTTTTTCAGCACTGCGCTGATTTCGCAGTGACAGCAAGTACGGGCTCCTTTCAACGATAAACTGCGTGCGATTTGATACATTAATAAGAGAAGTCCCGTCGAGGTCGAAAGTTGGGGGTTCACAAGGATTGTTTTGGCCATTAATCTAATACAATCGCGTGTTTATTTCTAGGACGGGTCATAATCCTATGCTTCTTTAAGCGGGTATGTTGGGGCCGGCCCACAGTCTCCCAGCCACTGCAAACCTATATCTTAACTACACTTTAATCAACAGAACACTTTTACAGCACGACTGACATTAATGCATTAAAAACCGCTTACAACGACTTTAGCTAGTTTTCCGGCGGCATCAACCAAGTCTGCATGTTTGCTTTTTTCTTTCACTTTACATGAATCAAACTGGGCGAGACCAAGTCGTGGTAAGAGAAAAAAAAGAATTCCGATGATCCATCTCAACGATATCGTACTCATTTCATCCGGTGCCTTGTGTTTTGCTATAAAGTCTAATTGATATAATTGAATGGAACATTTATTGTGAATCCGGGTAAAAGATTGCTAAAGAACTTGACTGTATCAGTCTTCATTAAATTATTAAATTTAATTCATTAAATTAAATTAAATGACCTAATCCCAACCCCTGCGGCTTATTCCTAAATTTTTGGGACTACTCATAGCTTTACAAACGAGCTTTATTGAGTAGATATTTATAAATAACCGTTACGTAATATACTTTATCAGTAGTTTCTGACGTTCGCCTAGAGAGGGCGCCCGGATCGGGTTGAGACCGGACAGACTGATACACAAACGCACACATAGACGGACACGAGTAATTATATATAGAGATAGAGAAGAGATATCTTATGCGTGCGTAGTTAAAGCACCGTGTTCTGGTTACAAAGGGCGTCACGAAGTTTATCGGTAGCCGCACCTAGTTCGTCGCTCACTAGCGAGAATAAGAAAAAACAATTGTTATCTATGTTGCACACTTGCTAAAAAACCTTGCGCCCCGGGCCGTGGGACGTTGTTGCGCAAAATGTGCAAGCAAGTATGTGATTGCAAAAACTTCTCGTTGCTATGCGTTTGATATGTCCGCAAAAATGTATTTCCAAGAATACAGGGTGCTCCCAAAAAAGCAGCCTTGGCTCTCCTTACTCGTAGGAACAACGTTCAAGGAGAAAACTTGAACCCAAGATGCCCCCCTCGAGAGCTTGAAATGGGCGGAGTTTCGGCTGGAAATTCGCTGTGGCAACAGAACTCCATTTCAAAACATGCTTGAAATTGCCTTATCTTTGAAAGTCTGATTGAGACCTTGTTTTTTTTCAAGAAGTTTTACAAAAAGATCATGCACTCTTCCGATAGGGAACACCAACCTAACCGTTTTACGAAAGAAATTAAAAATCCATCGAGTACTGAAAAACGACACGAGTTTATTGCTTTTACGGCTTGAAGTTATGGAGTGGTGCTTATCAAATCAAATTTCATAGCACTCATCAGAAGTATCCAAAAGTGACAAGTGAGCACCTTTCTGGAAGCATTGGTTCAGCACTAGAATCAAGAATATAAATTAGCCTGATACGATACTATCGGCTTTTTAAGAAAGTAGTTGAAATGCCATATACGCATTTTTCTTTATTTGTCAACAAAAACAGCGTAAAATTACGTCAATAAACTTGGCAACAAAGTAACCTAGCGGAAAGAAACAAGCTGTGTTCTAATTAATTACGATATCTACCAAAGATGGTATATAAAAGTGCTAATAATGTACTTGTTGTAGTGAGCCACGAATGTAAAATTGTGAATCCTAATTTGCGCCCTAAGGGCGGTTTTTCGGACTGATTTTCCTAAAAAGCGCCGCCGGAGCGCTTTTTTTCTTTTTCAAGGGGGCTTCAGTTTGTAGCGAGACATATCTATTTTGTATATCCTAAGCTAAGAAAAAGAACTTAAATTGGCATAAGCGTCCTATTTTCGTTCTCGAAATTAAATAAACAGTCAAATACAGCTGCATACATGGCTCTTTGGACAGTTATCAAGATATTTTGTACGTATCTCGAAAGATTGACCGAAAACGTTCGTCGGCGATAAATCCCTTTGGTACTGTTACGTAATGCTAATGTAATTTGTTACGTTAGCCAAATAAAACTGCTTCTCTGCAGTTAAATAAGCTATAAGAATCATATAATGTTCTAACAGACGTAGCGTGTCGTTGTTTATAAACTTCAAAAGATGGTGCAATAGGCTAAATACATTTTACAGAATGGCCATATGTCGAGCAGAATTTTAATTTCGCGCATTAACCTTATAGTGTTGGGACCTAACTCCGATTTTCTGTTTGACCGTTACAGGAATTATGGGTGCCCGGAACTTACACCCCACCTACCGTAATCCTTTCCTTGATGTGCGCTAACTGCAGTGAATCACTTTTACACCCCACTGTGTGTCGAAAGTT
>NIUQ01000857.1:0-38604 GCA_002796945.1 Plectus sambesii
GTATAATATTAAGGTACGGACTCAAGGGAAGCAATTACTTTTTCGATGTGAAATCGGAGGATTCCGCCCCTCGGTCATTCTTGTTTTGTTCGAGCGCTGTCGGCGGCTGCTCAGTCTTGTTAATTGCGTAGAATTAAAAAATTCTCTTAGCAAACTGAACGCTGAAGCAGATGGTCAAGATTTCGCTTTCGACTAAAGGCTCGTTCAAGTCGAGTTGAGTCAGACAATTTTCACTGTGACGATTGCAAGCTTAGATGTTTCACTTGAAAACAGAGAAAGCAGTCGGTTAATAAGTTTAGAAATTTTCATTCAAACTGAGTAATTGCGCTAGGCACTTAAGTCAAAAGACAATCATAATATCATCTGATAAATCATGCACGTTCATTCAAGGCTGCAGTATATCTCACTGATTTATTTCCATCATTGAATTATAAATCGAGAACTGTATAGCAGCATCATTCCTCCTGTGATCTTGTTCATGTGCAACTTTCTTTAGAGTAGCCCTAAAAATTCTATTGAATTGGCATTTTGCGGAAAGTGGAAGTTAGGACAAAATTTTTATAAAGGGGATAGGCCATGACCTAAAGTTTCAGTTGGCATTTTTGTGGGGCACGCTTACCCCGGGTGCCAGGAGGACCCTAAAAGTAATCAAACATTTTAACATTTTTTCTCCTATTTTCACCTTGATTAAACAAATACTTATTTGACATACTTTACCATATTGTAGCCCCTACAGTAATCTGGTTCCGGTAGTGCACTTCATGGATAGTATGCAGAATATTGTGCTGGTCCTAACGCGGTCTCGATCACCTCCCAATTTCATCTGAGTGCAAAAGGGCGACCTTTTTTCCAGATAGCACTTTTTGACTCCTGATTTTGATACTTTTAGGGTCTCTCCCTGCCTAGGAGACGTGTTCTAAGAAAACCGTCATCAACTGAAACTTTAAGCCATGTACTATCCCCTGCTATTGACTTATTGTTAGAACTCCCACATAATGCGAGCTCACTATCATTTTTTTGAACCATCCAGTAATGATCGCAGAAGAGAATTTTTACATAATCAACATATTTGTCGCTTTCTTGTACATCCATGAAGATAAAGATATGATTACAAAGAGTACGAAACGATTAAGGAAATACATGCATGTAGAAATGAAAAATATCATATTTAACAGGCTAAAGCATCTCTACGGACATATTTGACGGCGGCGTGACAGTCAGAGCTATGTGACTGGGATGGAGAGAGCGCCTGAAAACCTTACGGCCGCTATTCATCAACTCAGCCAATGTCGTTCGATAGCATCTTACAAAGAAAAGAGTGACAAAAGGATCAATAAGATGGGGTAAAGGAACGGTAATCATAAATATGCGCGCTGTGAATACACTAACAAGATTCGGGGATATACGCAGCGCCACTTGCACGACTACAGCCGGATAATAAAAGACGAACGGAACAAACAGTAGCCATCGAATCATTCGCATTATACTGCGCGTCAGGGCTAAAGTCTTCTTCGTTTGGGATGTAACAGTCATCGATGAGCTAGTTTCTTGCACCCACACGGCGAGTTTACGGTAGTAGATGAATGTGACAATATATGCACCGAACAATACGCCATTGATTAACAACAAGAAGTAAGCATAAAGAAGAACAGAATTGATTTCACCTACACCGCAGACACCCATTACATCTATTGCCATACGATCGGTCAAGACAAAAGGAAGGGGATACAAAAGGCCGAACGTCCAGAACATCCCATTCAGTGCAAGAATTCCTTTTCTTTTTTTTAACACCCTCAGCACTGGATGCAGTTGTTGCTCTTCTCGAATTAGACCAACGTAGCGACATAGCGACAGACACGCTGGCAAAGTCGTGGTCATCATAACGAATATGTATACACCCACTCCCATCACTTTGCAGACCCGAATATCGTTAGTTAGCGCCCAAAGTGTCAATGAGAGACACGAAACGAGAACCATCATGTCAGCAAAAGCGATGCTGATTATACAGATATTGATAGGATGAATGCGCACATTTTTCGTCACAGAGAGCACGAGAACGAGTAAATTGGCCGGAATGCCAATGACAGCGTAGACGGCGTACAGGAGTCCGAGCCACAATGCAGACTCTGAATCAGGATCAACAGTCATCGAAGTGTTTGTCATTTTCTTTCACTGTAGACTGATGAAGATTTCAACTGTAAGTTGATCTCATTACAGTGAATGCTCAACGGTGGGTAAGATTGAAGGAATAGCTGGATAAAGGTGTTCGTGCAGGAATACGAACAAAATCCTGATCAATTGAGTTACCGAAAGCCTCGCGTTCTAGAAGACTATTTTTGATTACTGAACATTTTCCTCAAAAAATCGACAGTCTTCTCGACTCCGTTTTACATCTTGCTCCTCACTCTGCTACTTATTCGAACTCCTTGCACGATTCACGTTCGAAACGTATCTAAGACTAGTCAGACAAAGAGCAACTACAATATTTTCGTTGGATCCTATTTGTACAGCGCTCAAATCTCACATTCCGTCAGAAATCCGATTCTTACAACATTTCAAGTGCTGAAACTCATCGGAGTTAATCCGATGTTCCGATCTAATTGAGTATCAGTATCATCTTCACACAGGGTGACCCATAAGTTTTTACGCAACTTGCTTTTTGCCAATTGCTTTTATCCTAGCATCAAGTGACATTTGAAATATACATACATAACACAGCCAGTCTTCAGATCAAAAGATCGTTCATTAAATCACCTTCAGTCGAAATGAAGCGTCTGACACCCTTATGAATCAAAATGACCGCCGAACTGATGATGTCCTGTGGGATATTGTTCCATGCGAGAACAAGTGATGATTTCAGAGCAATTAAACTTACTTGAGTCTAGCGTATAATATTAAGGTACGGACTCAAGGGAAGCAATTACTTTTTCGATGTGAAATCGGAGGATTCCGCCCCTCGGTCATTCTTGTTTTGTTCGAGCGCTGCCGGCGGCTGCTCAGTCTTGTTAATTGCGTAGAATTAAAAAATTCTCTTAGTAAACTGAACGCTGACGCAGATGGTCAAGATTTCGCTTTCGACTAAAGGCTCGTTCAAGTCGAGTTGAGTCAGACAATTTTCACTCTGGGGCCAATTTCATAAAACAAATGTGAACCGTATTTACATCAAAATACAGTTCACATTTGTTTTATGAAATTGGCCCCTGACGACTGCACGCTTAGATGTTTCACTTGAAAACAGAGAAAGCAGTCAGTTAATAAGTTTAGAAATTTTCATTCAAACTGAGTAATTTCGCTAGGCACTTTAGTCAAAAGACAATCGTAATACCATTGAGGCGCTTTACGTACGTTCATATAAGGCTAAAACATATCTCACTGCATATTTCCACTGTTCAACGGTTTATCGAGACGTGTCAACAGCAACATTCCTTCTTTAACTGCATCAATATCTGTCTTTCCAATAACCGTGAAATAAACCTTTTTCCATAATCTAAACGCTTGTCGCTGCCTAGTGGGCCAGTGAAGGTAGAGATACGTTTACAAAGAATATGAACGATGAAGCTGACGAAAGCATGAAGAATGTAAACGATAATTACTATATCACGTTGAAAGCTTCAATTTCGACAAACATTCACGAATTGATGACAAAATATACTTAGAGCTTTGTGTGCACGCAGCGAAAAGTTAAAATATGTGCCCAAACTGTACGATACAGCAGTTTCAATACTTCATTTCATCTCTAATGTACCAATCATAAGAGTTGTCAGTAGTGACACTTCCAGTAAATTGAGGATCATCTGGTGAGACTGCGTATATTTGACAGTCGTTGGTGGTCGGATTGAAGGCCAACGAAATGCAGGACACACTCCGATGACATTGGATAATGCAAGCTAGCTTAGTTACAGTTGTTTGCGCGATTTGATAGGCTGAATTTGCGAAGCGACCATGTCCTCTTGGTAAGTATTTCCACTGAATGGGAGCTGTAAAAGAACAGAAAGAGTATTTCTGAGATTGGTATGGAAGATCAGGTAAAATTAAAAAATTGAACTATACATTACTATCATATTAAGCGAAGAATGCATTGAAAACTGTAATAGAGGTGAACTGAAGTTTCGGCTGAGGTGAATCCTCTCTCCTCGTCGGAGAGTAATGTTGGAATCGAGCCAAATTTAGGGGCTTGATCACGGCTCGAATCATTCATTGGTGCTCACCCGAGCTCGAGTCCAACTCGTCTTGTCGAGTCGACCCAACGACCAAAAAATCCGACTAATCCGACAAAGACTTATCGTTAACCTGGCATACCTGATTATTTGTTCATTTATTCGCAAATGTATATGATTTGTTGTGTAATTGTATATAAAACGAATAAATCAAATAAACGAACTTAAAAATGGGATCATATAGATACTGAGGTTACTCTTGAAAACGGTAATGCTGTTTGGCTATTTTCAACCCTACATTGCCTTAAATTACGCATGGGTCACGAGCAAAAAACTCTTTATTTCTCTTTGTTCCTCAAGTTAACGGCATTGAGAAAGACGATAGAGGTGCCACTCGTTCGATTGCAGCCTGTTTAACCACAGTTAAGAGGCTAATCGCTTACCAAATTGACAAATGACGGCCATTTGCTTGTTGCCATATATGCTCTTTGGATAAGCCTTCGGCGCATCTCCGTAACCATAATTGTTTACCAACACAGCTGCTGTATCATTTCCGTTCGAATTATCGGGATCAGCAGTTCCCCATGGAAAGTTAGCCTTTATAGTAGGGAACGTTGCAAAGCCGCCGGATGGCATGAGTGCGCGCCAATACCAGCCGTCCATATTCGTTGGGGTTGAACGATTCAATCGCTCAAGCGCCGTCCAAGCATGAGGATTTGTTGCCTAAAACGTTCTTTAATCGAATATCAACAGAGTAATATTTTTTATAAATCTTAATATTTTAAGATTTGACTTTCCATGCCCAACTATGCATACTCATTCCTTATATCTGCAGCTTCAACATAACTGTAATCGATTAGCTCTTTGAAAGCTTAAGACGCGCTGAACAGTATGCAAATTCAATCAATCAGTTATCAAAAGAAGCTCCCACTCAATGCTGCAATACAGTTTTAATTGGCTCAGCTTCGTCGCGGCGAACATAACGTCCAGCAGAAGTTAGGTTGCAAACGTCGATGCTATGGTTTTTGCGATACTTGAAATTCACTGGCAAAAAACACAAAATATTGATCTTAAAAGCTTTTAAAAGCTAAAAATTTCAGTCGTTCAACTGCTACAATGTCTCTTTAATTTGCTAGTGCGGGGTAATTTTCTTTTTTCGCCGCTGGTTCCATGAAAGAACGATTCTGTTAGTAGTCTTTCACGATTCAATTATACTCCGCAATAACCTACCGGTGGAGTCCGAGTAATAAATGTATTTAACATTTTCGAGGTGACTCCGACTGCTAGCGTGCCGTGAGGCAGGCATGTGTATTGAGCGTCGTTTTGAGTAGGCGTATTAGGAGGCCACGAAGGATCGGTGTAGAATAAGAAACACCAGCCGCCCACTTTGTACGAATTTGCGCTGTCACTCATGCAGCCGTCATAAGCTGAAATTCAGGCATATTGGTCGACATTCGCTACTTTCCCTAGCAATAGCAATAAAAGAAGGACGCTTAAAAGAAATTCATGCGACATTTATCATATCACGATTCCGAACTGTGATGGGATTTCCTCCTTTTCCAGTTTCTCTTTCTCAGTCGACACCTTCAGACGCCAAAAAAATACCCATAGTGATTATTCAAATTTATGACAATCATAAGAGCTTTGTATGTCAAAATAAATTTGAAAAAAGAACGTCAAATTCTGTGCTTTACAGAAAATCTATAGTCAATTTCATTATAGAACTACAAAGGGAAGAAATGAACGATGATCAGATTGATATATCATGATCGACATTGATACTGGCTCAAAAAACACCGTTTTGATTGTACTCTTCATTGAAACTAAAGGACAAGCACAAATGAATGAAAATTCACGGACAAGTTGTTTTACTTACTCAGAACGGCGCCAGAGATGCTGAAGTTGTAGAAGAGCATTAGCTGAAAAATGTGCAACACGACGGAAAAAGAACGATTTGTGAAGCGAGCCATTATTAATCTGAAATGAATTTTGTGAAAGGCAAATTTGTTTCAACGACAAGCATCCAGAAAAGTTTGCTCTTAGTCGAATTGGCATGTTTTATTCAGTTTTGATTCAACGCCTAAAAACATCAAATGCATAAAAAATTACGCCCTATTCTCAGTTTGCTAACAAATACGAGGAGCACAACGCTTTGAAATCAAAAGAGTTTATCTGCCGAACATGAGGTTACAAGAAAGTTTTCAAGCACCACCCTATTTCTTGCTCTTTGAATATTTCAGCTTTAAAAAGCAAGCCGACATTCAGAATGATCATAAAACGTATTCGGAGCCTTTCTTTAACTTAAACATTACATACATAATAAAACTAAACAATTGTCACGTACAGATTTTCCGAGCCGAATGGTGGTGAATTGGATCAATTGGAAATCTTTAATTGCGACGCTGAGCTGAGCAAACCTTCATAGTCATGTGATTCATTCTTCGGCAAACTGACTGCAGCTCTCATCGCGCGAACTTGAAAGCTATGGTTGCGTGGTGATTTGACAACTGCTTGCTCATTGAACTGTTTGCTCATTGAACTGCTTGCGTCATCAATTCATATCAAATGCAGTCGTGTACATGTCAGTTGTCCCTAGATACATTTAATATTCCGAGTTGCTGGGAAACTTGTCATACTTTGGTTCCCGATAGCACGCGAAGAGTCAATCGGAAGCAGGGGGGTAACATATAGGCAAAGGCAGCAGTGTACTTATTGAAAACCGAGCCATCGATTTAATATTTCGACTGAAAAATCTGTTTTTAAGCTCTATTGGAATCGTGCATTTCGCTTTTCTAGAAACAAACTATCATTTAAATGAGAGCTGTAGCCATTTCACGTTCTCTCCTGATGCACACGTTAGCGATTTCTTTAAGCAAGGTGGCGCCATTGCTGTTGTCGAAGGCAATACTGATGGAAAGCGAAAATCTGCACTATTCTAGCCAAATTTATGTGTTGATATGCAAACCTGACGAAAGCCAACACTGCGATACGGCACAGGCTTCGATTATTTCTGAGCACAAATATTGATACTATATTTGCCTACCCGGGGGTCAAAAGTCGATGTAGCGTTCATAATAAAATTAATTAATAAATGTACATGTTACGCAGTTGCGTCATCATAGTTCCTAAGAACAATTGCTTTATGAACATAAACATTCAAATGTCATATAAACAGCGATGAAATGTCATGTGAGTTGACAAGCACGAACACACAAGCAAGCCATCAAAACCCAAATTGGTGCAAAGACGACGCCATAGCTAGCGCGAAGGGAGGGAAAGCCTATGTCGGCATCGTTCAGTTTCCAGCAGAGTAACACCTCGAACACGACGATCATCAGCAGGCCGAAACAGGCGACTGCGGCGCGAATGGAGGGAATTTTGAACGATCGCTCTTCGAACACCATGCGTACGAAGACGACAAGGACGAAGTAGAAATTGAATGCGGATGCGGCGAAGAGCGGCGCGAAAACTAGCCAGAATGAGACGGGAATGTTAGTCTCGCGTTTGACCACCAGCAGCACCAGAGACATAAGCAGCCCCACTGCGTGGAGCCACAGCTCGAAGACTGAAACGCCCATCCAGCGGGTAATCTCCGACAGACGCAGTAGCATTGCTGCTTCTACACTTGTATAAACTTGTATAGATGGCTGTCGACTTGTGTAAATGCAACTGTTGTGGATGGTGAAATTGGCTAGATCCGAACGAGCTGAGCCATCGTCGAGAACCTGAAGAGTGAATGAAAACGTATCGGATTCTTCAACATTACACATACAGCAGAAATCGTGTACAGAGGTTTAACGGTAATTAGTTTATAGCGATCACATTTGACCGGCCCCGAACTTTTGTCCTGCATTCTGTAAAGAGCATGAATCGTTTAACACTGTTCGCTTGTACTGGTCGAAATTTGCCGCTCCCCCTATTCACTGGTATAAAAAATTTCGACTATAATTATACAGCTTACAATCACGGTTACAAACTGCAGTAAGTTTCGTCAAATTTTATTGATGCACAGCAAAGCTATGATTAATTTGATTTTGTGAAAATAAATTTTCGAAATCAATCAGGATTATGGTGAGAGCTAAAAGGCTTCGTTAAGTATGAGAATGCACACCGCCTAAGGGCGCGAGCTACTCAGTTTCAGCTCAAGCTGCACTTTTTCGGATAATTTCTTCAGTTACAAACAGTTATTATAAAAAATGATGTGGTCGGTAATAGAGGAAGCAAGCAGTTATTGATTGCATATTTTTTTACGATTTTTGGCGTTTTCTTAGCGTCAGATATGCTCCATTTTCGTCGAGTTCCCGATTATTGCTACCCATGTTTCTGTATCTCGCCATATATCATTCAAAAACTTGCATAACTAATAAATAAGTCTAATGAGGTTTGCTTTACTTCCAACTTTCTTATACGCCTTTGTGCAAAATTTTAGATTAATGCGCAAAAAATGGTTCGATTGCTCCAGCGTTGTTTAACTCGAATCGTAAAAATGAATGAAAACAGTACAAAAAAATATGCACCAATGTGACATTGTACAGTTGAATTGATACAAACTGAACGTACCTATTCGAAGCTCTCGAAGTTACTATTGCTAATCGCAGCTGTTCGTCAGGGCTTGATCAAGAGGTGCTGTGTTTTTGGCCAGCTTCAGCATAGACGAGTAATTTTTCTGCATACAAGGCAGGTATAGATATTGATTGGCTTCAGTTTCGATACAAATTGATCCAATCGATCCGATTCGCTGAACAAGATTGTTTCAACTCTCTTTCGTGGTCGGCGACGACTTTGCGCTTTTCCCGTTCCTATTTCTTCGTTTCGATCTTTTAACTACAGTTTGTTCCTGATTCAATAATCGTTGTAGAGTCTGCCACCGTACAGATATTGCAACTGATCACCTAATTATTGACGGTCTTCTGTCACTAATGCAGTGGGCCTGCTTCGGCGCAATCACTGCTCTTTGGTCGCTGCTTGCGTGATTTTCCTAGTAAAGATCGCAGCTGGCCTCACGCGATTCCATGCTCGTTCGTATACATATCGCGTTAATGGTGCAGCGATCAGCAATATCGCCAGAAACGCAAACGAACGAGTAGCCGGCGAAATTATAGAGTTGCTGAAAATCAATTCCAAAGTGCTCCGCATAGCAAGGAGTAAAAATGCCCGTTTTTTCTAGTGTTCTAATATTTGTCGCTTGTTTATCATGTTTCCCTTCTGAGTTTGGCGGTTTTTATTTTATTCATTAATTGTAAAATAGTCCTTTGTTGTCAACTGTACATCTGATAGATGTTGCTTGTAAAAGGAGGTTTGGAACGACCCTCGTATTTAGAGGGCAAGTTTTCAGGAAAAAAACTGCATCACTTTATTACGAAACACTCTCGATTTAACTATTAAAGAGCGACACGATAGCGAGCGTTTCAAGCCTCTCTCTCAAAAGAATTCGTATTCCAACCTTGAACGCTCACTGTAGGTCCGGGGATTGAAAGTGAACAATCTTTATTAGTGACGAGACTTGAGTATGGTAAACTGTTATCACACAGACTTGACATACAATTGTGCAACCTTATTCCTTCTTTATCAGATCGCGACAAAGTTAGGCGGCAGCACTTTGCGCTTAAACAAATAACTAATACCCATGCGAATTTCTTTTTGACGCTTGATGTAAACCACCACGTTCAACACTACAGTTGCATTGAAGAGCAGAAAGTTAATTGGTGCAATGAAAATAGAAGCGTATGGAGAGAAAGGATGCAACTCGTTCACATACAGGATAACATAGGGAGCAACACAGAATAAAAATGTTATCGTACAACTGATCCCAACTGTTTTAATGAGATGATTTTGCCTGTTGTGCTGTTGAATGTGATCTGATCGGCTTGCGGCTATCTTTTGCCACTTTCTAATAATAACTAACACTGCTGTGAAAGATATGCATATACTGCCTACCACGCATAAAAGGTAAAAGTTGTTAAAAAGGGAGATGAAAGTGTGATCGAATGAAAGAATGGTCGCACACATGACTGACGTCGATGGAGTAGTGCGATACCAACTGGTAACATAAGCGGCGCCAGTCATAGACGCAGAAATGAGCGCGAAAATGGAAATTATGGTATAGCTATAGGACTTTTGAAATGTTAAGTACTGTAGTGGAATGACGGCCACAATAAAGCGATCGATGCTGACAGCCAACATCATGCCGACTTTGAACATGCGTGATGGAATAAGGATGATGCTGTGAAATTGAGTAACACAGTGCCACTGTGAAACTTCGATGAATTCTGATTGGACAGAATCGTCCACTGTGATGACAGTAGCTCGATAGATGCCGGCCGAGATTGTGCCGACTCCGAGCATCATGTCGCCAAATGCTAAGCCTTAAGAGCAGAGATAAAATCATTATTCGACAGTGATAACTGTAGCACATAGAGGTATGAATAAGTGCAGTTATACAAAGGTCCCAGCTGAAATATTGTGCATGATTTAAGAAGACATTAAATAGTAACTTTTTACCGGAAGTGCCACTTGTTCAGTTTTAAATAGTGTACTATTTTATTGTCACAATGCTTACAGACTGCTGGAGTTCTTTCGGACAGTTAAACATGGTTTGCTTGAGTGCTCCCAAATTATACTGGCTAATCACAAATTTCGCCCCTTTCCCACTACTTTTGACCCTTTGTAGTAAGTAATTAAATGGCATAATCAAAAATAGTGCAATTGGGGCTTGTATATCATTAATGTTTAAACTGCGAATGCCAAAAGGGTATTAAATACTCTATACCGGCAACAATAATGTATTCCTTTTGCTCACGGAGAGGCTTATGAACGGCAATGGCTGCGAAGATAAGAACATTGAAGAGTGCCATCAACGTTCCTTCGAAAATGTATAAAACTTGTTGAAGCAAAAGAGCCCATTCAATGGCAAAAGGCTTTACTGCCGAAAGCGATAAGTTCGACTCCATCTGGAATATTTGTAAAAGTCAGGCATTCCGATTCTGCTGCGCCACTTTTGCTGTTTTCATGCAGAACTCTATGAAAAAATTTGAATCTTGAAAGAAAATGAATTAAATGTTGTGTTTTAAGACAATTAAAAATGTCTGACACCAGGAGTTCCGTTACCGGGAATCGAACCCCCTATCTTTAACGGCAAGAGCCGTAAATCCGACTAACACAACACAAAGAAACGAAACTAACTTAAGCAAAGATAAATAAGAGCCAAAATTAATGGTGCTTGTAATAGAAGTTAAGGATTTAGGGTGATTAATTTTTATGACAAAAGTTCTCCCAACGCGACGGATCGTTACAATCAAAAATTTACATTAATCCGTTCAGTCTCCGCCAAGTTATATTCAGATTTAGAACCCTCAAATTATTTGGAACACCATGTACATCACGTTTCACCACAATCAAAGTAGTAGTGTTTATTCGATTGCTTTTTTGGAGTCCTCACATTTTTAGTTTTTTCCTTTAGTCGCACTTCACGACGGGTTTACCGCCACGAAACAGCCATTGTAAGATCATAATAAGGTTAAAAACTTTATTCAGTGAGAGTCGTGGGCATCTCGAGCTGCAACGTTGTTCGTATAATAGAGACTGTGAAAAATGAATTGAGGGAAGATGTTAATTATTGCTTTATCATCAGCGCCTTTGACGTCGTAATCGCCATCAGTTTTAGCTTATAAACAGATATTTGAAAGGTAATTTTCCATGTTGCTACAAAAGAAGACATTGTCCACAATTGCCCAATATTAATGAGCTCTGAAATTTTATGAAACGACTTTAATCGTCAAAATATTCCCTAAAGTTCTCATAATAACTCAGTTTAGGTGTCGGCTTGTGTCAGCCGATGTTATCTTCCGACATTGTCAATCAGATTTGTTCGCAAACTAAACGAAAACATTTTCCTGAAGATATTCTACTTATTATTCTGTTGCGGAGATTTAGTTTATTTTTAACCTAAGTCATATAAACACAATGTGAGCGCCCAAAGCGTTATAATAGCTCTCACGCAGTGAAGGCGTTGGCAGCAGCAGTTTGAAACTTCAAAAGAATATGGATCAACGAGCGCATACTACAGAAAAGACGCGTAGCTAGCCTTGAGATCAAATGATCATGCTTTATAATCACCTTAAACAGAATTGACACGTTCGATATCCATGAGAACCGAAACGACCATCGAATGGATGATATCCCGCGGGATGCCGTACCATGCACACTAATAAGTGATGCTTTCATAGAAATTAAACTTGTGAGAGGCTTAGCGCAGGTATTAGCCTTTAGGATGGTTCGCAAACAAAAGTCCCTCAGGTTTAAGCCTGAGGCTCGACGGGGGGGCCGCTTTTCTTTCGTTGTGAAATCGGGAATTTCGCGCCTCATCCATTCCTGTATTATTCGAGCATTGTGGGCGAGTGCTCCGTCCTGCTGGAAGGTTCAAGGTTCGTTGTCGAACAGCGCTCTATCGCATTTCTTCAAAACCGGCTCCAAAAGTATTTTCAGCGCGGAGTTCATCAAAATCAATGTTATTTACAGGGTGGCGCTCGGGGTTGTACTAATTTCTTTTTTTATAAAATGTGCAGTTATTAACGAAATTTAACGAAACTTGGTACATTATACGGACATACTATATTTTTTTAGTGACAAATTTTATATAATTTCAGTACACTAGTCATAAGTTGTACGGCTCTACGTAACCGCAACATTTGAGGGTGTGCCAAACGACAGTAAATAAGTTTGATATTTTATAACTCCGCAAAAACACAACTAATTTGAATGCGGTTATTTGCATCTTGTAGAGCAATCTCTAACCAAAATATCCCTTGTATAATCTTTAAAATTGATACATTTTCATCATTTTATGCCATTTTTATAGAAATGCGAGATTTTGCACATACACTGACAGACAAAACTGTCTGCATGTTCGATATCCCCCGCTTTGTGATTGATTAATTCAGCATTGGATGATCGAGTTAACAAGAACAGTCGCTCGTGTTTTAGCCAATCCTTTCTTCTATGTGCGTGCAAAATTTCATTACAGTTTGTTCGCTAGTTATGAAGAAATGTTTTAATGAAAGCATTTGAGTGCATCCGGACAGTGTTGGCTGTGAACATACGAAATTTCGCATTTGTTTAAAGTAGGCATAAAATGACTAAAAATGGACCGATTTCAAAGATTACCAAAAGGATATCAATATTAGCGGTTGCTCTATGAAACGCAAAAAACCGCATTCAAATCATTAGCGTTTTCGCAGAGTGATAGGAAATCAAATCTTTGTGGAGACTTTTCGAACACCTTGGGCATAATACTACATATGACCCATCAGAACTTGGGGGTCGTGAGTTGACAACTCGGACATACGATATGCAAAATTTTTCCCTGTAAAGTTGAAAGTGAAACAGTCAGGCGAGAACATTGAGTTATTCGAAAATTTACTTTCTATCAAAAAACTTACAACGCAATCTTCAGTATGAGGCTGAGAGTTGCAAGAATTAAGCAATCGGCATTAAAAGAAAGATAGACTTGTTAATATTAATTCATACTCAGCATTCAAAGTTATATTCGAAAATATGTACTATGATCTTTATGAGATCGTCTATTTTTCGATGCGTAAATGCTTAAGTAATTGCACTCTCGGTTTAAGTCAACAGAACAATTTTCAGTATTTCGAATGTAGTATAATCAGCGTGAACTCAATCTGTTTAGCTCATTCTCCTTTGTTCATTACTCTCTTTGTTGTATGAAATGGAATGTAGTGCCACTGATCATGGGTTTATCATGTGACGCGCGTACTTCCTTAATAAAGCCTTATTCAAAGCTCATAACGACGCTTCACATTGCAGAGAGGCCGCTCAAAATCTCGGCGGAGACGACTAAACGACAGTCTAGCACTCCGGTCGGCTCATATTCTTAACCAGCATGATCAGCTTTGCCCTTCGTTCTCTGGGTGTCTTTTTCGTCTTCTACCCGACTTTCGCCATCTCCGCATCAACACCGCGAATCACTATTCGAGTGGGGATGCTCATGCCAGTTGAGATCGACGATCTGACGCAACTGGTTGGCTATACGACTTCTGCGGCTGCTGTTACGTTGGCGGTGGATCGGATCAAAGCTGAACATCTCTTAGATCAAGTTGATTGGGAGTAAGGAATATGTTTCCATCATTTTGAATTGGATGGAATTTTTGTACACAGTTGAGCAGCTCAAATACTTTTCCCAGCAATGAGTGCCGGTGTGGGCCTTCGTGCTGTTGCGGAATGACTATATTTATTTCAGTCGAGTAAACGTCAGTACGCTCATTTAATCTCTTCTTATCCCTAAGCTATCTCATTTTCTTCAACGAACTTTATCGGTTACTTTTCTTACAAATTTGCCGACTTTTGCTTCACTAGATCCAATTCGGGCCACATCATCAGGTACTATTTGTGCCGCTGTTGTTTGATATCTCATTTTTGTTCCATATGATTATTAAGACTTATTTAGGTTCTATTGGGAAGACGATAGGTGCAATGACGCGCTTTCTCTCGGATTGGCCTTAAAACTGATCAATGAAAAGCACGTTGACGTTTTCATGGCTCCACCATGTTCGGCAGGTAATAAAATACAGTATTATAATTTGCATTTTTATTGCCTCATTCAGAAATAACATGACATAATATAGTGGAAAATACCCAAACTCGATAGACCTACAGAATTCAGAAAAGGCCACAATTGCTGCCAAATGTCGAGATTTCTCGAAAATTTGCTCCCCCGCTGTTGGGATTATGTTTGCGCTGTAAAAATTTAAATTGAGAAGAACAGGATCAAACATTTTCTAGCCTCAGAAGTACATTCATTCCTTGAGTACGCACGTAGGTCGCTGAGTAACTAGGGTTCTAATCTGATGGATTATCGGATGTGGGAGCTGATGGAATTAAAGCATTAAAAAGACGCAGGCTAATTATACCCAGTATAGCGATATTTACCATCCAAATGCGAAACGTGTGATGCAAGCTGGACAGATTATAAATTCTTTTAAAAAGCGGGTTTTTCACCACTTAGAGCTCTTATCAAGCAGAAAGGTAGCCTTGTTGAGTATACTAACGGTAGCCATACCAACCGTAGGCATCCATCGCAAATCAGGCACGTATGACAATCCATCCAAAGAGCATATCCGACCACAAAGCAAAGCACTATATTCCATTATCTCATATAATTACGTCAGTTTTACAAGCGACAAGACACTCGATATATTTGTCATTTAGCCGCCGCCACGGTCGGAAAGTTGTGCGAATACTTCAACATACCAATCTTCGGTTGGGCATCGACTCTCTACGAAGTTGGCGAACCCGGTACTTATCCGACATTTACGCGAACAATCGTCAGCTCCGACGAGTATGTTTACAATTGCCTTGGCATCAAGTAAACAGAAAAGTGCAGTATCTTATTTATTCCAGCATACGATAATTGCATTTCCTGCCATAATTTGCTTTCACAAAAAATTGGCCAAACATGAGTCAATAGGGCTAAAGCTATGTTCACCCTTGCCGCAACTGCTGAAAGTTTTTCGAAAAGAAATCGTAAATTTGATCATTATTTAAAACATATGCCGGGTTTTCTCGAAATTAGGCCTCAGGGTGATTATGAGAAACATCAGCTTTTGGGTGGTCACGCAAAATTCAAAATTACGCCCCGCGGCTTTATTTCGCGAAATACCTGAAAACGTACTGACACGTAGTATTGTTACAATCCAAGTTTTTCTTGCTGCATTTAAGAATTCCTATTTTTCAGTAAATGAGTGAACGCAAAAAATACAATATTATTACAATTAGCACATACTGTTTAATGTTTATGGCTCGAAGTAGTGTATTAATTGCCGCATTCTAAAGTTCTTGACGTTTGTCAAACTCATCGTGCGGTTATTAACATCTTCTGAACTTTACCTAATGTGCCAAACTACAATTTTAGCTATGAAATTGAAACATGTTCCATTTAGCATGGGTCACGCGATAGCAGAGACGATGCTATATTTCGGTTGGAAAGAATACGCATTTGTGTACACAAATGACAACCTTCGTAAAGAATGCATGTATATCAAGCTCGGCTTCGAGGTAAGCGCTTGAGTGAAAAACTCTTTAATCATCTAGGTATTACTTAACACGAGCTATTCTGTTCATTCGCTTAATCCGGAAGGGAATACGAATTTTCCTCTTACAGGAAACCAGTAAATTGACAAAAAAGTTGCTCATAATATTTAAAATATCAAATATTATTGAACTGCTTTTCCTGCAGTAAGCACAGCATAATAACGCGACAAGGGCAACAAAAAGGGTTGCCACAATATATAAATGATTACTCCATGATACGTTACGATGCAAGCCTGATTGCACAAGTCATTTATATGCTTCTGGCTAAATGCAAATACTCATCCTCGCCAAAAGCCTGAACGAAAAAACCAAGCTGGAAAACTATTTTGCATTTTACCACTGTAGTAGAACCCTGATACACACTTCACTCGAATAACTGCAGCCATTTGTTGGCCTTCTCCATTCTGCATGATAAAGGGACCTGTATATAAAATGAAAAAGAGAGACAAATGGTGTTTGTAACTTGATTCCGATATATTAAACAAATTTTAATTTCGCTATAACGCAATTTACAGAAGACAAGCAATTTTAGAAAACTATCATCACAAAAGGATACGACATTGACAGCAACTTCGAAGTGGTAATAAATGGCAGTCCGTCGGACGCAATCTTAGATGAAATTCTCTCGAATATTTCCACCCAAGCACGAAGTATGGTTTTTTCGATAGTCCCATCATCCATCCATCAGAAATTTTGTATTCTGTAAACAAATACAGTCAAATGTGTTTATAATGTAGGTCAAGGGACCGGCCAAACACCGACGTTATAAAGACAGCGACGTTATAGAGCCAGGCGTTAAAAACACAGTTGACTGTATAGTTGTAATATTATTAAGAATTTAGGGTTTTACTTAGTTAAAAGTTATTTCGATGAAATGCTACATTATTTGTGTCAACTGACGCACTCCTGCAAAAAAATCTTAGACAGCTATTCATTATTAATATACCTACCATACCGAAGCTTATAAGCAACAAAGAATAAGTACGGATACATCATAAATTTCTTGAATAATATCAGAGGAATAATTAGCGCAAGTTAAAAGTTTTCTCGTAACCCAACTCATTTGATATAAGTTGTCATATCTATAGCAAAATGATAACAAAATTAGAGCTCCTCTGGGTCCGATTTTGTTATTGTTCAACAACTAAAACATGAGATAATTTGGCTGCGTATCACATTTCACTCGTATATGACCGCGTATGAAAAGTATGAAACGCAGCCATTTTTTCGAATTTCCGTGGCTGAGCTCAAGTGAAATATCGCTCAGGGACACGATAGTTTAACGATAAAGTAATTATTAATGGCTGTGCTCTATTCTCTAGAGAAAGAACGCTTTCCGCAAGATAAAGTGAGCATTGCGTTACTAAATTATTCAGGAAAGACGTAAAGTCACAATTAAAATTTGACCTGACTCTTTGCCATAGAGAAAAGGAAGGCAGAAAATAGTGTATCTTCAGACAAAGTTATTACTTATAAGTTTGATTGAAATTGAAGGCAAAAGATTTTTCTAGCTGCCTCAGTGTTTAGGCTATGTGATGCCCACTTAAGGAGAAGGGTACTTTAGTGAGGAAGCAACGCCTCTCCATGGACCTTTTTCACCAAACCTGAGTCAGTGCCACTGCAAATATTTTGTTTTCAGTTGTGGTATTGTGCATGGATCGTGGTGAAGACGAAAGAAGATTCATGCTTGCCGCTCACAGTCGTGGAATGGACGGCGACGAATACGTTTACTTGATCCCCGACTACGACGACCAGGGTAGTAAGGAAGGTTCGGGTAATGATACTTCACTCTCTCTTTCTTCTTGGGCTACCGATTGGGTTCGGGGATTATTAACACGCTAAAATAACAGCACCCTGAGTTATATCGGGTTTTTCCGAGAAGGAATGGCTATCTGTTAGCCTAATATACCTTTTCCACTTTAGCAAGGAGGCGTTACTGAATAAGTTTTGCAGAAGAGAATTCAGTTTGATTGTATAAGTTGTTATTGAGGAGAAGGTACTTCAGGATTATAAGTTTTGTAATGAAAGTCCACTGACAAGTATTTGGGAGGGGAGAGCGTTCTAATCGGAAAAACCTGCTGTTATCCTATCATCGTTAAATAAGATACCCGAGCCCGAGGGAACACTCTTTTTATATCCGCCTGCGCCATCCAATACATTCTTTTAAAGCTTTCATTTATAAACTATTTTTTAATTATAACTTCTTTTCACTAACTTATTCAATTACTAACTTTCCCTATTGAGGTAAAGACAAACGTTGGCTGGATTCTGTTGGCGATCCCGATGGCAAAAATGAGGAAGCCAAGTACGCCTACGACAAAGCATTGGTGGTAAGACTTAAGAATATGCAAAAAGTTTTCACATATGATATGCGCCATTTTGAATCGGCAAAATCCGCTCGATTCCTAAATCTCCGCACTGTGACCCATCGGTATAAAACAAATCACAATTTCCCAGTACTCAGTGTTCTATTTTGAAAAATTATTGAAATGACATTTGATGGAGTTATGCTTAATGGGAATGGGTCAATTGGCTGATAATGATGTCATTTCACGCACACGTCATTTCTGCGTAATAAGACGAAATCTTAGCATGTGATGAAATCAAATCAAGTTTTGATGCACTAATTCTAAAAAACAGAATCCAACAAAAATTCGATAAAAGATAAAAAATTTGAACAGTACTAAACGGAGATCAAATGATAATTACATTCCGACCTTGCAGTCCTCATTAACAGTCAAGCTTACTATCTTTAGTTTTCGAAAACCCTATAACAAATTGTTCACTTCCAGTTTTGACTGTATATTATCCAATTTAACTGTTCAGATATCAATCGATCAGCAAGATGACGAAACAGAAGCATCTACACTGAGAAGAGAAATTCCGATTAAGATGAGAAAGGCGCCTTTTAACTGCTTTGAAAACTGCAACGCATTCGACGATCAATACGTACGTTTTACATCGTTTCAAGGCCTGGCAACCGTTCGATGAAAGCAAATATAAAAGTATAAAAGAAATAATGGAGGAGTTAAATAGAATGGTTGTCGCTAAGGGAATTGCCAGTCTTTTTGAACTTCGTCCAGTTCACTTATTTTTACTTTTGCGGAACAGTCCTCAGATGTATGGAAAACAAAGGTGGATAAGCAGCAGAGGTTGAATAGACTCACCTCTTTGGGCTTTGACCAGCTCGAAAGCGTATGCCAACTCTTCTCCCATTATTTTTGCCAAGTATTTTACAAACTGTTTACAAAAGTAAATGACAAATTTGAATAAAATTTGACAACTATGAGGAATAAGTGTTATTTATCGCCAGTTTAACTATTCCCCAATTCTTATGTGAGAACGCCACTCCTTCGTAGGCAAATCCTAGTGCACAAAATCTTGAAAAAAGCACAACATAAGTCTCGAAAAAACCTTAACCTTTGCACCCTACCTTTGGTCAGTTTGAAAAGTTTCACATCCCCAATGAAAAAATCGACGCGTTCATCGTGCCACCGCAACTCTTCACATTTTAGGGCTCCAGCTATTCACCATACTTATTCGATGCTATGTATTTGTACGGCCTCAGTCTCAATAAGACTTTAACGGATAACCCGAACGATCCTAATGTGACTCGAGACGGAATACTGATACAAAACAACAGCAACAACCTCACATTTAACGGTAATATTGTCTTTATTCGTTCATTGCAACACTAAACTTGAAGCTCTTAATTTTATGTTAGTTGCTCATATTAGGGCATAGTAATTTTGTTCCAAGCGGAAACCCGATTTAATCGAAATCCAATAGATTGGATTTTAGACGCGACGGCTACATGAAAGGGGCACTTGAAAAATTATCATAGTGTATTGATGGGAATTAACGGAATTAATAATATTTTTTTGAGTATATAGAAAGTATTTTCATTCTTCTCGGGTCTCAAAACATTTCTATCACTTAATGACGCAAAAAAGGTTTGATGTAATCGAGATTGTTTAAAAATTTTATAATTCAAATATATATATGATGAATATTTGACATTCAACCTGGCTGGAAATATCCCATAAATCTACTTATATAAAGGAACTTACTTTCTCATCACTATGGCTCAGAATGGGGCTTGCCTGTTTCTTGCCTCCTCAATATTTCCTTGATATCCGCCCTTTCACAGTGGGGCAATAGATTTTTTGACAACATAAATAGAATTGTTTTGTAATAGTGTGCGTAGCATATTTAAGTATGTTTGCGATATACAATAACGATAACATCAAAATTCAGGAATCACCGGGAATGTGACAATCGATGATACTGGAAATCGAAAACCCGTCTTAGCTGTACGCGGGTTCGATTTCAAAGGTGTTTACACTCGCTTGGCACTGATTGACGTCTGGGCGAAGAAGGGCGAGGCAAGTGATGCAGCACAATATTTAATAATTCAACATAGCTTGCTAATAAAAATGTTTCGATTTAGTGTGTGACGCTGATGCTTCCGTCGCTTAATGATATTTGGGGTACAGTTCGACCACTCTCAGTACCAAGATGCGGATACAGTGGCACAGAGTGCCCAAAGACATTCCAAAAACAAAAACAAAGTCATACTATTATGAGCGCATTTGCTTGGATACGGGAGACCCTAATGAGTATGACCAAGAAATTCAATTTGAGTACGAAAAAGGAAACCTGCTGATTATCAATTGTTTTACATACAAGAAAATTCGAAGTCATTTTATCTCAGTACTATAAATTTCGGCCCCTCCCCCTACTTTTTACCCGCTGAAATATATTGTTCATTGGCATAATCAAAGATGGGTATAATTAGAGCTTGTAAACGCTTACCCTTTATGTTCAAAACTGCGAACGCCAAAAGGCTATAAAGTACCCCATATTGGCAACAATAACAGATCGGTTTCATATCGCATACGTTAGGTAACATCGTACTTACGGGATATGCAAGGTGTTCAAAGTATATGTGAAACATCTTAAAAAAGCTTCATTCAGCGCAGGGTGATCCGATTTTCCTGAACATGGCTCATTCGAAAGCTGAGACCCGGGAGATTTGTATGACGCACATTTCGAAATTTTTCAGGAGACCCCCTATTTTTCGAAATGTAGTTATTATCATCGCAGATCGGCCCAACTGGTGCGATCTTGGGCTCGTTCGAAAGCTCAAATCTTCGGAATTTTAATAAACGTGTGGTTTTAATGAAGGATTCCTGAACGTGTGTCGCAGTAATCCGCCAGAATTGGGGTTGCGAACGAGCCCAAGATCGCACCAGTTGGGCCGATCTGCGATGATAATAACTACATTTCGAAAAATAGGGGGTCTCCTGAAAAATTTCGAAATGTGCGTCATACAAATCTCCCGGGTCTCAGCTTTCGAATGAGCCATCTTCAGGAAAATCGGATCACCCTGCGCTGAATGAAGCCTTTTTAAGATGTTTCACATATACTTTGAACACCTTGTATATCCCGTGAGTACGATTTTACCTAACGTATGCGATATGAAACCGGTCCAACATGATTAAAATTGGGTAATAAAACCTTTATTTGTACGCAAAGTATTGTCTCTCCGATACTGTAATTGGAAATTTTTAGATAAAAAAACGTTATACAAGAAATCAAATCAGAACCGAAATGTGCCTCGATCGCAAAGAATATTAAGAATCGTAAAGGATTGACAGTTATTCTTCATCCGTTTTTTTAGATTCTTAAAAATACTTCTTTCTGTGATTTCGTCAAAAACCTTAGCACGAAAAGAAACTGATTATTTTGAGAAAAAGTTTTGCTACATTATCTAAATTTCTTCGTCAGGAACTACTCGGAAAAGGGAATTTTTTAATGCTGATTTCTATAATGCAGGAATTGAGCAGCAAGGGTTATGGGACCAGTGCTATTAAGTTAAAGCTAACAATGATAGTTTAAATAAAACTTGATATGAATGTTAGAACGCATTACACTTCATTTTTAATGCTAATAATCAGAAATAATATCAAACTGTCAAAGTAATAAGAATAGCGTTGCTCCTATTTGGTGTTTATGTTAGTGGTTTCTCGCCTGGCAACGACGCTTGTTGCTTTTCGCGCATGTACCCTTTCCTTGCGAGACTAAAATTACGGTATCTGCTTATTGATCAAGAAATTTTGATTATACTTAAGCCTATTTTCATGAAATTTTTTCTAGTGGGCACATTTTAAATTTAGTACTCTAAGAAACAGGCTATTTATGAGTTCTCAAGGGTCAATTTAGTAAAGACACTCGCGGAGCCATTTATTATTGATCGATGCTTTGAGCTAGCTCAAGCGCAAAGTAAATGTATTATATGGCACATTATAGCATTCAATATGTACATCATCATTTTATAGATCTGAATTGTCAATATGAAATTGTGGTCGGTTTAGTTTTGTGGTCATACTTGCCAGCGCTTTATAAACTACTGCATCTAAAATAAGAACAGTTTCCAAATCAAACAGAACATTTTTCGTGTTTATTTGACCTGAAAAGCATTGCTTTTGAACTGGAAAGCGTCCTTATAAAAGTGAGAACGGTATGTATGAAGTTTTCGGCACTTTTGAACGGAGAAGCCGACTTTGGGTTGCACGAGTCGTTTGAGAATGTAATTTAAACTTTGAAATGGGCGCTCATACATGGACACAACATAAATGTAAATAATTCGACACGTAGATCAATAGAATAACAAAAGCAGCGGTTGACTCAATTAGGTTCTGCAGTAATCAATCGTACATCAGCAGCATACGTTTGCACCTCACCTTAAATGCTCGGTAGCAAATGAGGAGCAATAGGGAATAATGTAAAGAAAATTTTCATCAAAACTTCAACAGGCATCACAACGCGGTAAGTACACCATTTACAAACATTCTCAAAAAACATTTATTGGACAATCGAATTGATGAATGGCAATCGGTGATCAAGATATGATAGTCCGCGTTACGGTACGTCTTGTAGAGGTAGAGCAGTTGTGCGCGATCAAGCTGTACTTTTCTTTGTAAATAGCGTATTCTCACGCCTTTTTATAAGAAAATGTGCAAATACTAAAAATAGCTGTCCGCTATGTTTTAATCCTTCTGAACAACCTTTAGTGACAAATCCAAACTTGCCGCACCCAGATTGTGCAGCTAATATGCTGTTACTGATTTTTTGCTGACGTGAGGCGCGCTCAATGCTCAGCCAAAGTATCGTAAAGCGCGCTATACATGGAGAGCGAGATGCAGTGATCAAATAGTCGAAGTCGCCCTAAATCCCGGCGTGTAACCGATTTCTTCGTAAAGACCTTCGGTAGCGCCTCCAGCGCGCGTATCTTCGACTCTAAACACATAAAATTGCTTTAATTTACTATCAATAATCCCTTTTGCTACTCTTCTACCGCCCTGCCCAATTAACTAATAAATAAGCAAAAGTTTGAGAGAAAATATTCATAACAGATGGTATAGTTAACTTTCTGCTGCTAAACTGCTCGAAGAGAGCAAGGCGGTAAAAATGACTTAGAGCAGCCGACTTTCGTGCTTAAAATGACTCATTTGCAAGCAATCTAAACAAGTGTCTCTAAATATCACTTGCTTGTGGCAGCAATGGTAGGTTGTTTTGTCAGCACAACCACATAAATCACTCACATGAAGATAGAAAAATACTGTGCACGCTGCGTTTGCAGTGCAATACATTCAATTAAGCAGATGCGGACACTTCACATACACACTAATGTTGCAATCGAGTCAGTTCAACTTTAGTGAATATTTTGAACAAAGTTCGACTAAAAGCTTTTTTGCGCTTTCAGGCATCTTTTTGCGTGGTTTCTTTCAAACAGCTTTACTAAATAACTCCTTTTCGACTTGCGTGCAACACAGATTTACACTTAACTACCACCACGCCAACAATAAGCATTGTTAATTGCAGCTTTACCATTTTTCAAACACAAAAATTCTCATTGGAGATCAAGAGGGGCGGTGTCATCAACTGACTGGGTTGTTTGCGAGTCCATCGTCCTCTCCTTGCTGAAAGCACTCGCTTATTGTTACGTATTAGTATAGTAGTAGTCTCGAACGAAATTGAAACATAGTATGGCAATGAACATGAGCGTAGCCCTGAGACTAGCATATTTTGCAACATTACTTTGACCTCTTAATTTCTGTATGGAAACTAGCTGTCATCGTAATTTGTTCTGAATTGCCGTCGTGAGATAAAAACACGCCGAAAAACTCTCGCTTAGATTTGGGTTAGATGTAGGAGAGCGTTCAACGGTATAATTTGCGTTTGGCATCCAAATAATTTGTCAACATGTCGTTATTTCTTCGACAGTAACAAGAAGACAGAATTTTGCAACGTATAGTTTGAAAAGAGGGAAACTCGCCCTCTACTCTTAGTGTCCTTGTTATAGATTGGTCCCGCAACGAAAAGGGAACAATCCAACTCGACGCTACAGCATTTTGTTCAGCACTCTATGTAGCTGACAAAGAAATTTGAGCATAAAACCGCTTTTTGCGCCCCGCTCATGACCAATGCCGAGAAGAGGTGCTCAGTTGTTAGAAATTGCAGACTTGAGGACAGGAGTTGTACGGGTGCCACGTGACATGTTAGTGTTCATTGAATGAAATTGAAAGCGACAGAAACGTGTCTGTGCAATGAAAATTGTCAGAGGCAAAGCGATAGTGACAGCGCAGAATAGCGGAAATGGACGAAAAGAGCGCCAGTCAGCAGTACAGTCACTCCACAATCGCTTACCCATAATCTGTTTTTACATTCTGAAATTGCGTAGGTGACAAGAGGGTCAGGGAATTGGATGCAAAGCAAGGGATTTGTGGGAAGAATAGAGACAGGAACCTATTTCGCAAAACTAACGTGGTTATAATTGCGGGAGGTACGGCCATCGGTCAGTCGTGACGTGGATCGGATGAGTTTTCCAACGCACGTCACAACTGACCGTTCACCTCACTTTCCGCAATTTAATCACAGAAATTTTGTGAAACAAGTCCCTGATTGTATCAATAACTATAAACTACGATACTAGCTACGGCTAATTGGCGTTTTCAATTATTGCCAAATCTACGGTATTAGTTAGCACCGCACATGACACAAATGTACCTCAACGGGTTTCCAAGCGCAGAAAGGCAATGGCAAGCCATCTGGACCTGTTGGACAGGGTGCGTCCAGCCCCGGGATTCCCTGAAGAACAATTAGTAATAGGTTTTTAATAAGCAGCTTATTTTGACATTCAAACCATTCGACAGCAGAAATATCTGCAAATGTTAGTCAGTTAATAATTAGAGCATAGCGTAAAGAAGATGAGAAAGTGAATGCGGTTAGAAAATGAAAGAGCAAATGCAGTCAAAATTTGTCGATGGGCGAATCAAAATTTATTTACGGTCCCACAGCAGTCGGGTTAATATGCGACATTTGTCCTCATTCTTCTATATTCAAAATTTAAAATCATTGTAATATTTTTAGTAGAATAAAGAAAAAACGGTTTGTCCCTTGACAATTGCAATAAATCTGAGGAGCTTCGGTTTTAGTTCTTTATGTGAATTTCCCTCCACAAAACTTTGACTTTCGCAGTGCTATTGAAGTATTTAGTGACTGTTGTTAGAAAGTATGCGGTTTCATTACAGCAAAGCATACGGCTGTTAGTATAAATTGGGAATTAGATGAAACAATAGGTGTAAATTACCTGTTCGCCCGGCTCGCCTTTATCACCGGGCTTTCCACGCGGGCCGCGCTCTCCGTCGCGACCAGAGGGTCCAGCTGGCCCAACCGGTCCCTGCAAAGAACTCATTCTTCTCCCAAACTTCATTGCTAGATAGAGGAAGTAGTCATGCTAGGGTTAGCCATTAGCAAAACATATTTTGAGCTTTTTCAGAATATGGTCAAGATCGAAATAATAATTGAGTATATATGGTCGTTGTGTTATTGATGATTCAGATTTCAGATTTATTAAGGGTTGAAGTATTTCAGGACAAATGCAGAGCTCATACCAAAGATCCAGGCATACCCTGTGAATAGCGGACAGTTTATTTAACTGAAAATAATTTGAAAAAGAGAAAATGCTTACCGGCGCGCCAACTTCGCCTCTCAAGCCAGATGGTCCAATTGGTCCGGCTTTTCCCTGCAACACGAAAACATTTTTAGCGCATAGTTACAGATGGTAAGCAAAATGAAACGATGCGTGCAAGCATGCAGTGAGAAGTATCGCCATTTTTCCTTTTTAACTCGAGCCAAGGACTCGAAGCGCTGGTTTAAAAAGTGAAAATTTCGACTTGCGCAATATTGACACTTACGGGTAGGCCATCTAGGCCCGATTTGCCTGGCGGTCCCCTTACGCCCATTGGGCCTGGTGGTCCCTGAAAAGCGAATGATTCATACGAAATTGCGAGATAAGCAAGGTAACGAACCGGTAGACCCAAAGATCCAGGAAGACCTGGACTGCCAGATTCTCCTTTTTCGCCGGGTAATCCAGGAGGGCCGGGTAGGCCAGGACTGCCCTGAAACGCTCTTCCATAAAAGAATGTTGACAATTATTTCACTCGCATACTCTTTGTCCAGGCTCTCCGGGTACTGCCGCTATTCTGCTACTACCGCCTTCGCCTTGAACGGAGATTCCCTAAAAGAGGCATAATTATTTTTCGATAGAGATAGGCAGTAAGATTTCAAACAATACCGGTGGTCCTGGTAAGCCAGGCGGTCCGATCAAGCCTGGAGGACCAATGTCACCTCGATCACCTAAAGTATACTTATAACATTCGACTGATACATTCGCCCTTTGGCACTCTCACCTTTAGGTCCGGCATGTCCAGGAAGACCCTGTGGTCCGCGTTCTCCGTGCGGCCCTGGCATGCCTGGCTGTCCCATTTCTCCTTCAGGACCCTGCAAAAATAACATGCGAATCTTTTGAGGCAACTTGTTTTATCTTATTTATCTGCCAAAATCATTCTTTCCACAAGGAGACTCGAAATTTAATGCCTAATCTTTTCACAAAGTGATTAGATGAAACAATGTTAAAGTACCTGTGGTCCAGTCTGGCCATTTGATCCTGGAGGCCCAGGCGGGCCTATCGGACCATCTCGGCCAGGATGACCATCGCGACCGGGCTGACCGGGCACGCCAGCCGGGCCCGGATACGATGGAATGACATTCTTGAGCAAGGGCAACAGTTCTTCCGCCAGTTTCTCTGGGCTTTGTACGAGACCAATTTCACCTGGAGCACCGTCCCTTCCCTAAAATTCATTTTGCTCATTTTTTTGCTCGTGTCATCATCACACTCCTAAACCAGACAATGTACCATTCATTCATTAAACACGCTTCACAAATCGCAATTAGACTTTCGCACACAATTGAAAAGTTAGAAAAACTTACAGTATCCTTGGTGCCGCTGTGTTAGTGAGCAAAGAAATGATTATTGAAATTAGTTGTTATTTGATGCATGATTGTAAGTGAAGAAGTGATCCATGCTGAAACCTCGAGTCCTTCACCCGATTGTTAAATGTTAAGATAGAAACTGTTGGATTATATTTGGCTGTACTTCTCGGTGGAAGAAGGAAAGTGGATGTGCAGGCATGCAAATGCAAACAGAAAATCCGTATACGTGCACATGCAAATAAAAGATTATCTAATACAGTATTAATGTACGTATAGCTATTTGTATCAAGCAAAGGACTACGCGTCAATCACACTATCATTAGCTCTACTAGCAGCAAGTCAACCACGCCACTGCAGAAGCAAGCCACACGCACGCAAACCACCAGAAGAGAGGAAGCAGTCCACGCACAAGCCAAACTATGCTCAAGCCGCAATAGCCAATAAAACGTACTCGTCGTCCACGCTTTCCTTTATCGCCCAGTTCGCCTTTGGGGCCGATCGCTCCCTTCGGTCCTTCCGCTCCCAAGTTGCCCTGAAACTCAGACATCCACGCTGCGACAAGTCATTAGCGACTACTACAGTATTATTCTATTGTTATTCCGCGTCACGTCGAAGCCCAAGCTGCACACTTCAATTTCCTCTGCACACGAATGCAACAACACCATGCCACGCGTAACGCGTCAATTATACTTGAAAAACTTGACGATTCTTTATGCCAAAGTAAAGGAGTAATAGCAAATCATTCATTTTCGCGTTAAAGAATCGGAAAGTTTATCAAACATGTTCGACGCCGAGATAGTTGCGAATGATATTACAGTATACATACCTTTTCGCCTTTGTCGCCTTTGGGTCCGGCTGGTCCGGGTAGACCAGGAGCGCCGGCAACAGGCACTGCTGCGCCAGATCTTCCGCCCGCACCTGGGGATCCGCGCTCTCCTTGGTAGCCCTGCAATAGCCCCAATTAACTACATAACCAAGAACAGCCGTCTAATATTGCACTCACCTTGTCTCCTTTGTCGCCTTTTTCTCCCTGCAAAACCGAATCATCAATAACGATAAATGCTATTGTTTAACAAAAATGAAGGGAGTGTAAATGGAATGACAATGATAAGAAGCGCCAGTTGCTTAATCGCGCCGTGCACAGTCATGTATCAAATAATGAACGGCTTTTATACGGTATTCTTTTTTAGGCTTGGAATTGGCCAGTATAGCAGACTTTAATGAAAAAATCGACCAAAACCGAAGAGCGTAAATTATTTTTTGGCGCACACGCATCATCAAATAATGAGATGACCGTTGGGCAAATATTGATGCATGACTGGCCCATGGTCAGATTACTGTATACCTGCGGTCCGGGCAAACCCGGCAATCCTATGAGACCGGGAGATCCGGTCATTCCCCGCTCGCCCGGCGCGCCGTCGACGCCGTCGCGACCCGGCGGTCCAGGAGCCCCTTCCACAACTTGACCGTGCACTCTGGAAGAAGGTCCCGGTGGTCCTCGCGGACCCGGCGGCCCTTCGCGACCTGCTTCACCCTGTATAGGAAAGAAGTCACAGATAGAACGATATGCATGAGAAGGAAATGCTGAAGAAGATAGTATTGCTGGAAGCCAAGCATTTTACACGAAAATGAACAGCGGAAGTTGCAAGCAAACAAAAGGAGAGAGGATAGAGGTTACCTTCGCGCCATGGTATCCGTTAAGACCTGGTGAACCGGGTGGACCGGGACGACCTGTTTCGCCGCGACCGCCTTGAGAACCAGGATCTCCTTGCTCGCCCTGAGCATGAGTCTCACAACGATTAACAACACACAACATGAGGGCAAGAATACAGTACGACACCAAATCACGTGCCATCAACGAAAGAAAACGAGAGAATAAACTCAAAATGGTTCCTTAGGTTTGTACACTGGAAATGGCCCTTTCAGGCGCTCATAGTCAGGAAGAGATCCAATACGTTCTGCTAAACAATATTCGGGCCTATGTTACAAACAATTTTGACGACATTTATGAGTGCTGACTAAAATAATTAATTCATTTTCGGTTACTTCGCTAAAACGTCTGAAATACAATAAAGTGAGCAGTTTTGTATAAGCACCAGTTCCGTCTAGCAGAACGTAGAGGAGCCTTTTCAGGCTGGCGTCTTTACGTGAACTTACACTATCGCACTACGATCTTATATGGGCCTTTGTTTATCGGTTTTAGCGTTCCTATTCACATAAAATCGTGTTCTAAACAAGCAAGCGTACCTTGAAACCAGGGTCTCCTCGAGTGCCAGGCTCCCCGGACAGGCCAGGCTCGCCCTTGAGTCCGGGATCGCCTCGATCGCCCTTTTGACCAACTTTTGATTCGCCGTCGAATCCGGGTAGGCCGCGATCACCTAGACAAATCAAATATGCAAAATAGTGTGGATTTGAGGCGCATTTAGGATTTACCTTTCGGACCCATCGGTCCCGGATTGCCAGAAGATCCCATTGGGCCTGGTGGGCCGGGTAGTCCGGGCGGACCCTGAATCCAATTGTCATATTGCAAACAACAAACTCTCTAGAAATTCTACCTGCATGATAATTGGTGCATTTGGATTGCCAGGGTTGACCTGAAATACAGGATGATATTATGTCAGATATTAAACGAAACGAAACAGCGAGGAAAGGCGTCAGATAGAAACAGTAGCACCAACACAAGCAAAACGTCGTCGCTACCATGCGAAAGACAACTATTCATGTCAGGACAAGACAACGATTAGCAGGGTTGCTAAACAATTACTTTGTAAGTATGATAGTAAGCGCGGTTATCGTCATTACTAATATCTTCAATCGGCTTCCAATTGTGAGTGCCATCCGCCTGCAACTTTCAATCACAAATGGCGACAGTGCTAATCAGTATTCTAATGCTATTAGTATTCAAACGTATGGCAAACAGTAAGAGCACACTTCCTGTTTTTGAAGTCAAAGCAATCTTTGATTACCTGCAGAAAGCCGCCGCTGCCACCGCCTCCGCCAACGCCAGGATAGCCCATGTCGCCCTTTGGTCCAGAAGGCCCGATTGGCCCCGCTGGTCCCGGCTCTCCTCTGTCACCTTTTGATCCCTGAAACATTTTTTGCCGATTATACTTTGGCATTCTTGTACATTTGATTTTACCGTCGCGCCTTTTGCGCCGTCCAGTCCGATTGGTCCCTGAAAAAGTGAGAACAGTGATATGCATTGGAGCTGACGAGGTTGGAGATCAAGCAAGTGATCACAATGAAGAGAACTTTGACAATAAGCAGGGAAAATGAAAGTAGCAAGTACCGGGAAGCCGGGATATCCACGCTGTCCTTTCGGGCCCTGAAAGAACATCACACTACTACGACCACAGATGCAAGCAAGAAATGATACAGGTTGGCCGGGTGGGCCAGGAGGGCCGGCTGAGCTGCTGCCTCGGAGTTGTATCGCATTGCCATCGGGGGTGTACAGGAACCCGTAAGAGCGAAGTTGCCGTCGAGACGGCCTCCTCTTCAAAGGCAACTGAAATTACCATCGAAATATACGACCACCTCACGTGTACGAAACAATCAACAAACGCACTAAGGCTTTATGCAGAACCGTCGATGTGCCTCGTTGACCTCGAGGTCCCTGAAATCGCCGGTCATCGAAAAAAAGTGTATTGCACGACCACAACCACATGAGTACAATTAGCCACGCCTGTGTCATGATTACAATCAAAAGAAGAAGTGATAAAAGTGGCCGACAACATCAAGAAATATGGCATTCACGACCATTATTTGCTCTGACTATTTTGCATTCTTACCGGCCATCCGTTATTGCCTTTTGTTCCCTAAAAGTATTGGTGAACGTGTATGCATTTAGTCACAGTGGTTGGGGTAGCCCGGTGGCGGAAGACCACACGTAGAGACACAACATGGACACAAGAACTTGATGAGTGAGCGGATGAAAAAAGGCGACATACCGGCGCTCCGGGAGGTCCTGGCGGTCCTGAAAAAAAATCGGCGTTGCTCACAGTCAGGTAGGGACAGAGGAGCCGCCCCGAAAAGAAAAAGCATCTGTCTGCCGCATGAGTGCCCACATGTTGCAATGCGTGTCGAAAGAGGCCCGCGCTTCTCGTCCATCGACCCCCTGCTATTCTATGGTGCTATTGTAAGTGATCTTTGCGTTGAATGTTTGGCGGCGGCGGCGACGGTGCGCGCAAGGAAGTTAGCCGTTCTTTGTTGCAAAAAGCGACCTCGCTGAACGCGCGTCCGTTAACCGATCGTCTTCCCTTTCCAATCGGCGGCGGGGTCGGTTGTTGCCCGGTCTGTCACCCGTCCATCCGTCGGTCCGTCCGTTGGCCAACAGACGACGACAGTCCGCAAATCGAATACTCTTTCGCTCGAGGGCTCATAATCACGCAGCACCCTCGGCTTGGCATTCGGGCGTCGCGTTATGCAACGCTGCCCTATGAGTCAGTCATTTGAGCTCCGACAGACGTAATAAACGCCTCGGGTCGGTCGGTCGCCGCCCGTCCGATCGCATCAGACAAACAGTCGGCCCGCGACAAATGAGCCGCAGGTGTGACAAGACGTGCGGGACCGTTGTGATCCTCTTTTCTCCCCAAACGTGCTAATGACTGCTGAGCGCCGATCGTTCAGACCCCATCATTACCGCTCTCCCCTCTCCTCCATCGCGGCCGCTATCGTATCGAATGCCAGTCCGACCCCTCCACCCCTCAATATCCTCCGAGTCAATCGCTGCTGATACAGCCATCCTCCGACAAGTCTCAATCGTAAATCTCGATTGATGCGTCGAGGCGATAGCGAAGCGATCTAGTCGCGTCAGCAGACCATCGCTGACCGCTCAATAACCGGCCCCAGTGGTCCAATAACATCTAGTTGACCGTCCGGCTGATGAGCGGAGACGCGCTCAAGGAGCCGCTGCTTGACACGCCATATTGCGCTGCGTGAGTTTGCTCGTCGTCCAGAACAAAGGTCCCTGGCTGCTATTTGTCGAGCAGCATCTGGCCTAGCCCCCGCCGACAGAGGTAGGGTCGCCGGACGCCCGGCAATTGTTTGCTGGGGTGGTCGAAGGGCGCGTAATCGACGGCCGAATTACGCCCGTCAAACGCGCTGACGGCGCGCGAGCATGTGGTCAGGGAGGGGCGCGAAAACCCATCGGTCACACTTCGGTGCAACTGGCAACTGGCTGGCGGCGGCGGCGGCGGCGGCGGTGCCGGCAATGGTTCCGGGGCGCACCGACCGATTGCCCGCTGAGCCGCCGTCTGCGCCCACCTGAACACCGGTGGTACTCGAGGCGCCGTGTGCAGCCGGCCCGAAGTGGCGGTGAGTGTCCTCGAACGCGACATGCCTCCCAACTCACTAATCGCCAATCAGGCAAGCTGAACAAACCGTCTTTGTTCGGCGGCATCGGTCACCTGTCCCCAACGAGCGCTCGCGCGGCGCCTAGGGGGAGGGCGCCTGCTGGCGTCGCCGCTCGCTTGCTTGCGCAAATATTTCCTTTCCACAAAGGCGCGGACACAGTTTCGCACCTTCGAACGGCTTTGCTTGGCCGGGTCGAAGGCGACGGCGGCGGCGGCGCGGCGGCGGCGAGAGCAAAGAGCCGCTTTTCCAGCCACTCAACGCGAATACGTCCTGCTCTCTGGCGCGGATTTGCATTTGAGTCGCGGGCGGGCGGAGGCACAAGAGGGCGTTCGAGGAGGGCCGATTAAGATCGGGAGCTGAGCCCCGCGACCGCCGGGCGGGAGCCGGCACTAAACTTTTATCGGCGCCCGGAATCGGTATCCACTGAGCCCACCTGCGTTCATGTAATCGGCTGATTTATTCCCCCTCTGACCGCTTCTTCATACATATGAATGCAAATGAGCGCCGACGTTTACGAGCCGAAATTGCGCCCCGCAGACACGACCGTCGCCGTCCCCCCGCTGTCCGCAAATATTTCCCTCCTTGTTTGGCGACCGATGAATCGCTTTCACTGCTCAGTGAAGCATAGCGAGCGAGCGGCGCATCCGAGGGCACACAGGGCGGCAAACATGGCGCGAAAAGGCAAAAGAATGGGCGCGCTTTGGTCGTCTCACTCACCCGACGGACATCGACACTTCTCCTCCTGAATGGCGCGCGGGGTACGCGTAGTGTCGTTCCAAGCAGCCGAGTTTACGAGTAGCGCGTCGTCAAGCGTCTGCAAGATGTGACCGTTGACGGATGTGCTGGCAATTGCTCACAATTGTTCACAATGAGCGACGAGGTGCGAACAGCATCGTTGTACAACTACGAGAGAACTCGCTCTAATGCTCATTGCGATCCCCGCCCCCCCCCCTTCTCCCTCCTCTGAAATTCGAGCGGTCTCCGTCGGTGGTCGGAACTATCGGACGGGCGGGTGGTCGTTACGCGGAACGCTTCTTAACAACGCCCCCCCTCACAACCCTTAATCACTGTCCAAAAGGCGAACAACTGTTTCTCGGCGCGTTTAGAAGCGTCAATCGACTGGCTGGCTGAACGGCGTTTGAAAACAAAAAAAGCCCAAACTACGAGCCGTTCGATGCCGACCCGACGCGTTTTCGCCTGACACAACACTTCTTACCCGACGATTGTAATCGGCCGTGTGAGTACTAGCCGGTGACAAACCCGCCGACGACAGCTGCGCCTCCAGGTCGGCGACTCGCGCTTCTAGACTGCCCAGTCGCCATACGACCGCACCGAACATCGACAGAACGACTAGAGCGAAGAGCAGAGGACAGACGATGAGGGGATTGCAGAACCGCCATCGACGCGGTCCGGGTCGGCGGTGCCGATCGGCGCCGGTGGGACAACAGCAGCCAGTCGTACAAGCACTATTGCCGCATTGTGTCCGTCTCCGCCACTGGTGGTAGTCGGCGAGACGATCGGCCGACGTAGAGCGCTTCATGCACACGCTGGTGGCCGTCGATTCGGTCGCAGGGTCGAGGTAGGCGAACATGGGGGCACGTTCGAGCGGCTCTACGGAGCGCCGATGGTCGGTCGAGTAGCCACTCGTCTCCATCACCGCTGAGGACGCCCGTTGCTGGCTGGCTGGCGACTACCGTCGACGTCGCATCGGTGATAGCGCAATATGGGCGAGAGAGAGAGATCGACCAACGGTCGGATCGGGTGACCGGCCACGGCTTGCCGACAACTAATAATCAATTAGATGCAGCCGACAGAGAATACGCGACGACAGACAGACGAGCGCCAGGTCATGCAGTCGATTGCCAAGCGATTCGACGCTCGCGAAGACTGCAGCAAGAAGCGGCAGAAGAAGCTCCTCAACCACGCAGCAGTCACTTAGAACCTGCGGTTCTGTCGTCCGTTCTTACGCCGACGGCGAACACTGGCCAACGTCGGCGGCCGCCCGGAAACCTTACACACACACACTAACGGGGCGGGCGGGCGCGCGCACATCGCGACCGCGGGGGTGAGCGGGTCGCAGCGAAGGGCGCGATCAATCATTGACGAGCCGTCTTTGTCGCCCCGGTACGGTCACCGCCAGCCAGAACCAATCAATTAAAAGCCGAAACCACTCGGCCAACAACACCGCCGCGTGTCGAGCACCGCTTGATCATCGCCCTGTCGGGACGAATCGCAAATCCCCGTGCGCAAGGTCGCGCGCTTGGCGTCAAACGGCGACACCTTTGCAGATTACGGTAGTATGCTACTCATGGGACAATCGCCCACAAAGTCGACTGTTTTAAGAGGTGACTGCAGAGGCTCAAATAACCATTACCGTAGAGCTATGATAAATGCAGCAACACAAGATACAGTCAAAATTGCACCGATACGGGATTGTTTCGCATGCGAATGAGTCCAGATTAGTTGCGCTTAGCCGTGTTATGATCAAATACAGCGTTGTATTTGCGGTAAAATATTTTCACCGGAAAGACTCTGAGAGGTTTAAAAAGCTCGGCCGAAGCGACGAAAACGATGTAAGCACAGAATGAACACTGGCTTGTCGCAGCCCTCCCACAATTAAGACGCCGCTTTACATAATTCGTCATCTCTGCATTCACTTCGAACGCTAGTTTGACGAAACTGAATGTAAGAATAGCGAACTATGATGAAAGGTAGTGTATCACTTTGAAGCGTAGCTTTGTGTCACCAACGTTGCACCACCCGAGATCCACTGTTCGATTTATGCTACCAGTTGCAATAATTCATCGAATGGATAAAGTAGCGGACAGAGATTAACAGATAAACGACACGCCAGTCAAGTCGAATACATCTGCGCCGATAAAAAAAGGCGGCGCCGCCCGTAAAACAACCGAAACAACAATAGATGCGCAAAATGCTGTATTGATGCAACAGCAGCGACGAGAAATACAAGAAAACGGTCAATAAAACAAAGTGTGCGTGAATCAGGGACATTTCTTCTCGACGATCGACTTGCCCACCTCATCATAGTCTAGACGACTCACCCACATCTGCTGGAATGAACCCTGCAACGACAACGCATTTCATAAATTATCACTTCAGAAGACACAATTTAACCATTTTTGTATAAACTGTCAAATTTCACTTAATCATCGAAACATGAACAAACCACTCTACCTCGTGATGAAATTCGGTTAAATGATTAAGATAATTAACAAAGTTGATTATATCCGTAGGACACGCAATATTAACAAACTGAAAGAGAACTCACCAAAGACGCGAGAATAGAGCCGCCAATCCAAGCTCCGTACCGCCGTTCCAACGGCGTCGGCGCCGCCGTAATTCGCAATTTGCAGCTCTGAAAAGAGCATTCTCTCAAACGGGATTACAAAACAAAACAATACTCTATATTTTTCGCAAATTTGATAAACAAAATCAATTTTTGAAGTCCAAATCTGCGTTCAGTAGTAATAAATATTAGACTGAATAAGGGAAAATGCTTCGAAAGTCGATAGCGTTTCTTTCTATCAATTCACGCACTTGAGATACAAGAAACGACTATCATTTTGGGTGAAAAATGATGTTAGAGTACCGAAAAGCCAGGTCATTTTCACCAACTACGTTGCCTGGTGCGATTTCTTATTTCTAATTGTGATTATTGATTTGTGAGAAGAAGAAAAGGTGGTGGTAAAAAAGTAGAAGAGGAAGAGTACATACTGGCGGACACTTGTAGACGAGATCGTGGTTGAGTCTCTCAACGAATCCCTGCATCAGGGAGTTGCCGCCCGTCACAATGAGGCCACTGTACAGCGACTGAAAATCAGTTAATAAGTATGCACATTAAAGGATACCATTTCCACTTCAATAAGCAAACTTTCCGATTCAACGAGGAAGCTATGCAGAACAAGTTTTACAGAACTATTCAAAGTTATTTGACAAACATATTCGTCGAATTAGAAGGCATCCTTATAAAAGTGAAAATGGCGTAAATAGCAAAATATGACTCATTACCGCTCTGATGTCAATGTCACACATGCCAATACTTGTCGATGCCACTTGCGCTACCGTCATCAACGTCTGCGGGTTACAATTCTGCAAGAAAAGAAGTAGATAGTAAGTTTTCGGAAATTTTATCATATGAGCATGTTCACGCAATTGATGGCTGTTAAAGGATATCTTCTGTTTATTGAAGGACGATTCCTATGCCCGTTCATACGATAATAATTGCTGAAGGTAAACATTATAGAGGCATACGTTTTATGCACTGTTTCTTCCTAAGCGATAAAAGTCGATGCAATGCATTCAATTCTGCTCGAGTGGAGTAATTTTTTAGTAAAAATGATTCATGCAAGAAATGGAAATTATCCGCTATTCACAAATGTCAAGATAAGTAATCTTTTTTAATCCCTCAGATGCCGGGTCATCATAAATATGGCAACGCGACCGCTGTATTTGTAACCTGTAATCCATGTTTGCTATCTTAAAAATGTTAAATACAGCCTCAGATAACGAGGTAAAAGCAGAAAAAGTAAAGAATCCTGAATAAATTTGATTATTCAGAAAACAAGGAAAATTGCAGTGAGAATATAGCAAAGCTCCCCAGAAGATGACAATGCTCACCTTGACGTAGGAGAGATCAAAAAGACCTTCGGGTATTTTCACTCGTTCAGCCAGAAACTCCTTACTGTAGCCGCAGGGGAATTCGAACGGCGCAGCTGGGAGCTTTTCGGCCGTTCTGAAAAATACCAGCAATGTCAGCGGTTCGACGATTCAAAAAGAAATCTTATCATTAAGCACGTTTGACTATACGTAGTCAAAAATTTTCAATCAGTAACAAGGAATCTCGCCAAGTACCGTAATCGGCAAATATGAGCTCGCATTTCAATGCTTGAACACCGTTTTTCACCAAGAATGATTGTTGTTTCTTGGTATTTATGTGCATAAATTGATAGAAAGAAGCGCTATCGACTTTCAAAGCAGTTCGCCTTATTCAAATATTTCTTGTTATTGATAGGTGAAGTTTGATCAAAAACCAAGTTGACTTTCTGTCAAAGTTCCCTTTAAACGAGCAATAAACGACACTCACTCGACGTCGATGGGAGTATCGCTAAGTTGCAAGATGGCCGACTGCATATCTTCGATCACTTGCTGAAAGCATCTCCACATTATCATAGAATCGAACTTCGTTACACTCGCAGTTATTCTGTCAGTAAGAAGAAAACTGAGACTGAATCAGGCGGACCGCCCCAAATACAAAAGAAATCGTTTGTACCGATAAATTGAGGATCGGTAAATGTTGACCGATAGAGGCAAATTTCACTGTAGCCTAACGGAGCGAAGACTCTCACTGGCTCAAGTGATCTTTTACGTTATTGGACCTTTCCGTTTAATGCATCCCTCGGCTTACTCCTAGATTACGTCAGCAACAAATACTACTACTATCGGAAGTAAATATGAAAAGCCGATTGAAAGCTAATAAAGATTTCTTCTATTTGCGGAACTTAAGTTTAGGAAGTCTTTTGCAGAATACCTCACCTGAACCATATGGCCGTGATAAGATTTTGTGACCTCGGGCAGATTCTTCTTCATCGTCCACTTGGACGCCTCGTTTTGGTTGACAGCGGTCTGC
>NIUQ01000858.1:0-38668 GCA_002796945.1 Plectus sambesii
GGCGTCGCTAATTATTCACCGTTCGCCTATGACGTGTTTAAGATCCTGTCGAAGAGTAGACTAAAGCACGGCGCGCACGAGTCTTATCACATACGATGTCACTGCAAAATGCCCTGTCTACTAAAAAATTTTATGATAACGAAATGATTGCTCATTTATGAAACTGCACCTTCATCATACAAAGGTGTGCCGCAGTTCTTTATCGATACTATAGTAGTACTAAACAGGCAACTCTTCATGATGAAAATGATAACGTTCACAATTTTTTTTTGGTAGAGGATACGATCTTGTGTCTGGGAAGAACTGTGGTCGTTTTCAGAGCTCTTTGGCAAAATTTCCATGACTATACCATACATTAAAAGCGGGAGAGAAATTTCAACGATCATGAACAGAGTAGGGCGAATAACTTGTTGATTAGAAAATGAATAGTAGTTAGACTGATATTGTTTTCTCGAAAGTTAAAGCTAAATTCCTCTCGAAGATGAACAAATTTGAAGGGCCCTATCCTGAGAAGAGGACATAAGGCATGCCACAGGAGCCCCTGACTCGAGACATTGCAACGACTCACATGAATCTTCCTTTAATAGAGCCAGACAGCCGTTTTATCAACGCACCTTTCAAATGGCGTTAAGCAACGCTGCACAACTATCACCGGATAGCAATGAGTTGTAGCAAGTAGCTCTGAAGCATAAACAGCGTTCACGTCCTATATGGCTTCTTCCCTCTGCGTGGGATCAGTGACGATACCGTTTGTATAATTTTCGAACAACGATGAGTAACTTTGATAAGATACTGAATAACGCTGCATGCAAACAGTGCGCGTCCTTCCGCCATGAATGACGCCATGCAAAGTTTAAGGCATTGCAAGGCAAACACTGCGTGATGGACGGTGTAACACTTGTGGTAAGATGAACTGACGCCAAGCAGAAATCCGAAATACGACGTCATATTGTAGGATACCGCGACTGTTCACCATTTCGCTGCTTTTAGCATTCAACCACAATTAATGCGCAGCGGCTAACTCTTCAAAATGTTTCAGTGCGATCCTCTGTTTTCACCTAACCGTTTCAGCTGAGGAAAGGATAACAACGGCTTTGTTCAACATGAGTTCTAGTAAAAGAAAACAGGTGCTGTAGTCCACGGCTTTACGATGCGTGAAAGTATTGCATTATGGAGCTTTTGACTATCACTTTCAGCTTCTGATATGAACTTTACATGGGCTACATGCGTCCTCTTTTTCTGTATTTACTGGGGCAGATTCTCGCTTCAACAGATTATTCTAAATGAAATCACGCGATTGGAGAGCTTTCACTAAACAGTACTCAATTCATGAAATATGAAGCAATATCAAATGAAAGAATGAATATGAAATAATGATAACTTGAATAATATTAATAAAAAAGGAATATTATTGTAGCAGCAAAATTTGGCCGTCATGTTATTTTAATTGATATCGTTTTCGATATTTTTACTTGTGATGAAATTTTTTGGACAAAAAAGAGCAATATGTCAGTGCTTAATTCAAGAAACTAGAAAAACTATCAAGCGAAAGCCATTTAAATCTTTTAACGCTCTAAACAATGGGCCGCATAAAGTTTTTACTATTAGCCAAAATCATTAAGCTGATAAACGATGTTTCTACTTTATATCATACTGTAAACTTGTAGTAGCACTATTTTCTACTAGAATAAAAACTATCCGTATTCTAACAAAAGTACTGCAGGTGATCTTTGGAGTATCATTCAATTTGAAAGTCTTTGTCGTATATCGCTCCATCGATCACAGTAACAGGATTAATTTGAGTATCTCCATTTCTTTTCTCGACTGGCGAATTAATCAAAGCCTCCTTGTTGCTGTCGAGGTCGAGAATTTCCTGCTTATTCCGTAATCCACAGCCCTTGTAGCAAAAGTATCTAAGGAGTAATTTATGATAACACAGCGAGGAATCATGCATATTCCAGGTAATTTTTAGCCAGCCTTCCGCGTTTAGGTTTAAGGGCGACACTACCTTTTTCTTATGTTAACGGGGAGAATGTGGATTTTTAAATATTTAAATATTTTTAAAGTGATGACCTTCTCTAGCAAGCGATGCAGAGAAAGGGGTGTAAAAAATCTCTGCCAGACTCCAAAAGTGATGTTTGGGGGTGTCGTCACCACTCTTCACCACTTTACAATATCATATTACATGTCTATCCAGTGTCTATCAATCTAGAGAAAAACAAGCTTACTGGATATTCTGCATCTTGTCGGAATCTCTAACTGCATCGGCAAGAGTTTTTTCTTCCTTTAATTGAATACATTCCGTCTCCAACTCGAGTCTAAATAGATAACGTAACCAAGCTGCCTTCAAAATGTCAAGTATATTTGGAGCCACCCGATTAAGTTGGCGTTTAATAATTCACAATCAATAGCTCACACCTCACTCAACTCATAATTTACAGCAATAATTCATCGCAATCATGAAAGTTGAATGTTTTGAGTATTGTCTGCGTGAATGTACGTTCGCAGAGCAGTTTTGCAGAATTTAAGAGCATTTTTTGTGGTAAAGACGTTTTATATTTGCGTTTTGTCACGAAATGCACTCTATGAAAAGATTTTCTGGGTGTGTTGCTGTGCTAAACTATTCAAATTGTTGGATTCAGGCATTAATACCGTTACTGGCTTTTAATTTGGCTGTGGTATTCTTGTTGAAATATTTGGCGGAAATCAAAAATGCCTTTATTAGACATTATAGAGATGTTAACACTTAACATTAAACTGAAATAGCTCCTTCAGTGATTGGGGAGATACCGAGAAATTTAAAGATGTAAACTGCTACTTTTTCGGCACAAAGAGATGAAAGTTCGTCTACAGAACCTTTTTTCTTTGATCAGCCTATTCAAACAGCTTGCTTAAATTCAAGAGTAAAACTACGCGTGAAACATTAACTTAAGTAACAATTTGATCAACAGTTCAGTAGTAGCTATTCTCACAGTTCAAATTCAAAGAAGCGAACTTAAAAAATGTAGTTAATGGAATAATTTCTTACCCGTTTGAACTTTTTCGCGAACAGACGAAGTCAAGACTACCAGGCGTTTCATCGCTGAATCGCAAAAGAAACGCTGGCTCGGTCCATTGGCCTAGCTTACACTCTGACTCCTCGACGCTTATAAAGCCCATGATCAGGCCTAAACGGTACGAGCGGATACTGTTAAATATCCAGTAGATGCGCGCTTAGCCAACTTACCACGATTCCAATAATTTAACAGAGTTCTTCTAATAACTTTGCAGACGGAAATAAAATAGTTCCAGAAGGAAAATTTATTGCCATCAGGACCGTGAACTTCAGTCTGAATCAATGTATATTAGAGCATCACAATTGTCTGTCACCAAGTGCGCTCACCTTTGCAAATAGCGTGTACGAACAACTGTCTGTGCCGCTATTCAGTTTATTGCGGAGGTATTCCAAATCAGAGCCATTCAGTGGTCTTTCCAAAGGCCGTTCATTCGATCGAATCAAATTCGCGAATAGTCGTCGCAGCAGTTCACTGAGTTCCGACCATTCGACTTCCTCCTAATACATATTTTTACCTTCACCATCGAAAATCATGGTGAACATTTGAAAACGAAAATTCACTGCCTGGCGGGAGCGTAAAAAGGCAAGCACCTAAAAATTTTGTTTTCGCACTTATTTCGTGATGTTTCAGTTCATAAATGTCCAACAAGTCTGACTTTAATTGAACTGTCTCAAGATTAAGCCTATGCAAATCACAGCCCTTGCATAAATGATGCCGACAGCAATTTCTCGGTGGGACAGTAAAAATCGATAAATCAATTAATTACCTGACTACCAAAGGCTCGATCCCAGACGATGGCTCCGTGCGCATCGAGAAGTTGATTACTGTCTGGGATCAGCGCAATAGGAAGAGAAATTGTCTAAAGTTGTTTTTTGTATCGTATCGTTTCTTTTAGTTCTGAGTCCAACTTTTTAAAATATTCGATCATAATGGATTTTGTTTCGCTTTTTTGATAAAATAAAGGATTCATAGGACGAAAAAATATCTTCGCGAAATTCTTCTTATCGATGATTATTTTTTGCCATAAATATCAAAACTGAAGCCTATTTTCGCACCGATATGAGAGTTTAATAATTAGGTGTCGATACAACGTATATAATGACAAAGCATACCCAGACAGAGTCGTCGCATCCAATTAGTTCGCGTAAATCAGCAGAGTCAACAATTTCATATAAGATCACCCATTTGTGTTCGGTGGTCATTGTAGCGTCCCATTCTTCAGCAAGAGGCCGTATGTTGTTGTCTTCTATGGAATCCAGTTGCTAAAAATGTAATCGATATCAAATAATTATATGTAGCACTTTTGCGTGAAGCAAAGCGAGAACGAGATGACTGATTCCACGGTTACATCTTTCGGCAGTGTAAAATATCACCACTCTGCAATTTTCGGCAGCCCTTTTTAAATAATAAAGGCAATTTTGAGAGCAAAGATTCTCTTGAGTAATGTGCCTCCTTCGAAGCTGAAGCACGTGTTTGCATAGCCCCCAATAGCGGTGAGATCATGTTTCAACTACTTGCCTCATAAATTTTGAAAGAGACCAGTCGCTGCTCGTTCTCCTGATCGTGGCGACTGGCCAAAGCGCCGTCGTTTTCGTCCGGCTCCCTCTCTTTATTGTCGAATGAGTTGTCGTTGTGGACACTAAAGTAACTGTTATCTGCCATATTTCTCAATGTGTCAACAAAAAAAAAATCTGCTCACGCACATGTGATCGAATTGAGGATGTACGGTATTAGACACCAGCGCACTCTTGACATCTTGTTCCGGAATGATCCGGCAGCGAACTTGAGCCGATGGAACTTTTGCGGTGAATAAAAGGCAGACTTCGGTTTCGAACGGCTCTCCTTTAATGAGTACAGGTTCTGGCTGCTTTTTAACTATTAAAGCGCTAAAAAAATAAGAAAAGTTCACTTTATGGTAACGGAGAGCTGAACATTACTTACTTTGAAATCAGTTCGCTTCGGACCTGCTGCAGCTTTGACAAAATGTCTTGAATTTTCGAAGATAGGTTGAGACCCGAACCATGAAGATGGCTACTTTGCAGCACCTCTTCTTGCAGACGACTAACAAATTTGATCAAATTCGCGACATCCGAAAAAATTTCAGGAAATCTGAAAGTTATTTCTTCTGTCATATTCATGTGCTTTTAAGGCAAATTTCCGCGACCTTTGAGTGATAGTCTGCACAAGTTGCTCAATTTTTTTTTCGTTATTTTCACCGATCTGAATCAGTTTCTGTTGCCTTTTGAGTTCGCCAATGTCTTTACTGATCTGATCATTCTTTTCGTGCAGACTTTTGAGTGCAGTGATAAGATCTTGCTCCAGAATTGTCAGAATATGAAGCAGTTCGGGAAAGTTATGATTTGCTGCCAGTCCTAAAATGAATCGTTGCATTGAACTTTGAATCAATCTATAAAATTAGTTTCGATGCACATTTCAGGCAATTTATATTGTAACAGCGAACAACTTCGAGTCACTTATGAAAAAGTCCATTCATAGTACTAGAAAACGCTAGAGCTAGAAAGTGACTCAACGTGTGAAGTAGCAAACATGAAAGCCGTACCATTTAAATGTTCGATAGTTTCAACTGGAAATATTTCTGCCCAGCCGAAAGACATCGCTGAAAATATCAAATATATTTATTAAATCATTTGACAGGTTTATCATATCTAAACTAATTTATATCGTTTGATTATTTTAAAGGAATTCTTCTAGTCATTCTGAAATCGTCCGCCAGTTTTACGTCTTTTAGTAGTCAAAGAAAAAGTAAAAGAGTAGTGCCATTTCTATATTCATCAGATTTACTAATAACATTTTGTAACATAATTACTCGAATACAAAGCTCAAAAATAAAGTGCGAAACAAGACAAACCAAAGAATATGCAGCGCTTAGTCTTTGAGAATTGTTGTGTACATTTACATCACCAAATTGCAAATACTGATGTGTCCCGCATCTGATAACGCGTCGCGAGCATCGAAACCTGTATTTTTCTCGTTTTTCTTACCTGCGCTGATTCTTTCATTCAGCCACCACAAGTTTTGCGTCACTTTGCCAACGCGAGATCGACTCAATCACTTGTGCGGAGCAAAAAAGAAGCTACAGGCAACAGCGGTTTCAGAAATCGAGTTTGAAAATAGGAGCGTCATTGATAGAAACTCAAACTGCGGTAGCGTCTTTCCGACAGCGTGACGATAACTATGTTGAGTTGAGATCTGTGTTCATAAGGCAGTTTATTCTCTTTTGCAATTAGCGGACGTCTCACAATTATTTTATGCAGATTCAGTAAAGAGGATACTATCATTAAAATGTTTCCAAATTACTGTTTTACTGAGGACAGGGCTGTAGAAAGTTGGTAAATCTACGAACTTCATGTCTAAAAGTAGTTCTTTGCCTTTTCACTTAAGCCAAGTTTTACTCCTCACGCACACTAAGCTAAAAACTTGGTTAATATTTTTGCAACGTACGAGGAAATGGGGATCAATCTTATTGAGAACAACTGAGTCAATGAAACGCTATTAATTGCCACAATTATTTATTTGAGCATTATTATGCGTTATCGTATGCCTGTATACGGCATAAGCCAATTGCTCTCATTCTTTTGGGATAGACCTTGTTCAATCGAATGTCTAGCCGAATGTTGGGCAACATTATTACAGATATTATATATCACTGTTGAATGATTTATTATATTGAAAGCCATTAAGCATTTTATCGTATTAAGAGACATTAAACTTTACAAGGCACATTATTTACACATTACGCATTTGTGATAGTCGCAATGGAAGCGATTTTGGTCCAGTGCTTTTAGAATATGAACTGGTCGAATACCGCTTTCACTACGCACGCTTATTTGGTCTGGTAACGCTCAAAATTATACTGAATGGTTCAGATGATCAATATTGGAACATTTTCAATCTTTAAAAATCGAGCTGTTAGCAGTATCGGTTTGATGCAGCAACTCAATCTACAATAATTACAGCTTTTTCATGATCAACATTCTCGATTAACAAGTATGGTGGCACGTCGAAACGACATGGTGCGAATCGCAGTGAGAGTATGTAGGCGGGTGGCAAACTTGGGGCATTGGAATCGCATGACAGTGATGGCCGTTGTACGGTTGAATGACCGTCGTTGTAAAAACCGGCGGAGGTTCGACGACAACAGCTGAAAACGAGATAATTCTTTTTAAGTTATTTTACATGAGAATTGATTGGCTATTCAAAAAAACCGATATTAAAAGCTCTTGCATATTATCGAGAGTAGACTAGAGAGTCAGTACGCGATGCGGTGTCACAAATTTGAATTTAATAGATGAAAGCGGTTTGCGTAACGATATAATATGAATTTCATCATTTTTTAAGAGCGCTCTTCCTGACTAAATGTAAAAAGAATATTCTCTACCCCGAAAACTATCGTATATAGTACTTACGGTGAGTAGTTCCAAACTGATGCCGATAACAGGCAGCAGACAGCCTTGCCCGCCGACGATTGTAAGAAATTATCGTCGTGCAACAGGTAAAGAACACAATCACCATGAAAATAAAAAAAATGAGAAAAATAACGTATGGTTCCATTTCGAATGTAAACTGCGATTTTCTTCCTCTCGAACGACTTCTTGATAACAACTTCTTCACGTGAGGTGGACCACTTATTGTTTAAGCAGTTCAACTTCTTTGATATTCGAGACAAATGAACGATGGAACAAAAGCTGATGAGGAACGAAAGTTTGATTAAGAGATGATCACTAGGTGAGTAGTGAAAAATAACACACAGCTTAGCACAGGCGCTGTAGGGAACGAACCTGTTAGAACGTGGGGCGAACGCTTTTGATATACATGTTGGTACTAGCGCTCGTTTGACAAATACGCAATGATAAGCGAATGATTCATCTTGTCTCGTCGCGCACACTCCTTGACGTCATAAGAGTAAAGCAACATTTATGCATGCTCTGGTCGTTGCTATAAAGCGTCATGCATCGTATGACGTTCAATGACGATTATATGAAGGAGCGCATGTTAAGATCGTAGATCCAAAAGTGGGCAGTGTGAAACGGTGGCACCGCTCCTCCCACAAGACAGAAATGCCACTTTCGCTTCTTCGAATGCAAGGTATAGCAGTCTCTTTTTTAAACTTAAGGGTAGATCAAGATTTTTCAAGTAAATGCTAGTTTTTTAAATAACGGTCGTTTTGATATCGCATGTTATGAAGAAAGCTAAGTCAAAAGTGCCCTATTTATCGCACTAATTAAGCTATCGCAATTATTTTCCTAATCAAATTGGTGCCACTTTATTGAATTTTTTCCAGAAAATGTCCAATTTTATTTTGAAATTGCTTATTTTGATATATAAAATGTTCAGTTCTGGGTTTTTGCTTGGTGCCCCGACGTCGAGGGGGCGGCTATCACTGACTTACGGCCGCTACAACCCGTCTGGCTATGAACGCTGGCAGGCGGTGATTCGCTTCAGGCGGCTATGATTGTTTGGGGAAACATGAGATTCCCGCTTCGTTCGAAATGAACTGATTAAACGAAATAAAGACTGAAAGAAAATGTTCAGTTGCATTTTAAATGTATCCGGTTAGCAAGTAAAATGAGTGAAAAGAAAAACCTTAAACGGAAAAGGCGACATTTATGCAAACTGTTTTATATATCTGTAAAGAGTCTCCGAAATTTGTCGATTGCTCGTACAACTTGCAAATTGTGCCTCAAAATTATAAAAATTAAATAAACGAATTCGAAATATTTGAACCTTTTCAAAGAAATATATCATAAGTATGTGATAATTTGGCCTGAACCTTTCCGCGATAAATGAAGCAAGTAGTCTGTATAGTCATTCGCACATTGAGTTCAACCATATAATTTAAGATTAGAATATCGGAGACATCATATAGTCTTGTTTACTATTTGAATCGTTCGTAGTGCGACATTGTAACAGTTCATGATAGAACAATATGATTACTTTGATCTGATTAAATTTAAAGTTTGACAATTTGCAGCTGCAACTGCTTTGTCACACCTTCATCCAGTTGCAGAATAATCTAAAAGTGTATTTTTCTAATCAAAATTTCTGCAAGGAGCTGATAATCCGGACCGTTGCAGCTGGAATATTATTGGAATCTCAGTACTCGGTCAAACTTTGGATTTATTGGCCTAAATTTTACAATATAGGTGCCACTAACGTTTTTGTAATTAGGATTTAAGATGTAAGTAATAATATACGCGTTCATACGAGGATGATCATGGTCCTTGTCATGGCAATTTGATAACAGGTCACGGATTATCGCTAATGTTGCAGGAAATCCTGCAACTTCATAGCGCTCGGCTAGGCCAAGCGTGCATACTATGCAAGACATAATTTATTTACTGTGTGCCATTTTTGCAAAATCATTTCAAATTCTGCATTCAAACTTCCCGTGTAGTGTGCATAGACCTAATTTCTTTATTTACCTTAATCGAACGTTCGGTGCGCACAGCGCTCTGCCGAAGGGCCGCGACATGGACTAGACTTTGCAAGTACGCGGTCGTCATGGTACAAGTCAGTGAGATAGAAGAGCGGAAACGTGGAACGGTTAAGTCTCTCCTTTACCAGTTTTCTCTATCATAGCAAAACGACAGAAGAAAGTTTTGCAATTAGGGCTGCTCTCTAACACGTGCTAGAGAATTTTCTTAAGTCACTTGCACAATGATATGATGCCTTTTTGGGCTCCACCGCCTTATTTCCCTCCTCGAAATTTATCATGCAACGCCTCTTGATGATACCGCTTCAATGTGTGAAACTTTCACCCCGTTTTCCCACCGTAGTTTGTCACGGTAGAAAGAAAAGTTCGATATTTCGATTTAAAATTTTCCGTTTCCAATTTTCTCCTCATACATCAAACAGCTTCGTTAAGAGGTACTGGCATATTATTGCGAGGTATAGAAGATACATAAAAAAGCCGGCAGACATCTCCACGTAATAAACGAAGATATTGTCTGACGCAGCTGAGTGAGTAATTGATTCTTCGCTCTCAAGCGACTTTGTCTGAAATAAAGAAACATATTAATTTAGACATGGAATAAACATGTGAGGTTGCACATGGCTAATTCTACAGTTCTGCAGCTCGCATGAAATACTGATACTGCCCGAGTTACTCGAAAAATATCTGACTTTTCCAGTAAAAGTACGCTATACCGTTGTTGTTATTAAACTCAGTAGAATTAATAGTTTTATTCCATGAGAAAAAACAATAATAATTCCACGAAAGAAAAAAAGAAGAATGCTTCTCAAAGGCTCAATTTTATTTGTTTCTCTTACCCTTTGTTGTCACTTCAGCTTTGTGAACACGGCAACTGTGTCTATACTTTCTCGAATTTTTAGTAGTTATACTAATCTACAGCCATTCGAAAATGGCACCCGCCTCCCACATGCTTAAGTATTTTGCAACAGGCCCTTCAAATTTATAAATTGAAATATATTACCGGCAGTACACCCTTTGACGGCAGATACGGGCGTTCGAATGAGAGAGAACTGGTTGCAGCGGAATCTGCGTGCACTGCCATTGTGGAATTATAGCTGACTAAACTGAAAATATTAACGAATGACAGAGGAAGTCGGTTGGGGGAGCATCTTCGAGCAAATGGTTACAAACTGAGAAAGCTGGAAATGTCGTACACTTCCCTATGGAAACCCCATAATATTCGGTCTTTTTAGCATATTCGTCCTTCATCCTACATCCGTTCCAAAAATCCGAAATTCATCTCTGAAATTATTTTTTTTGTGACTACGAAGATATTTCGATTAAAGTTGTCAAACGTTCTCGAAGTTGCCCACTCCCAACTACTATTGGAAAGCATCAATTTACTGCGGTTCAAGACAGAACTAAATCTCTAAATATAGGTCTGTGAAATTCATGTTCATGTACTTCGTCCCCAACATTTTTTTAATAAGTGTTCATAGACAGTCCAATGTTCATGAAATTTAGTGGACTTTCCCTGGACACTTCATAAAAAATGATGGAGAATAATGTTGGAGCAAAGTCCATGAACTATTCATTGAATTAAAATGAACTGGATTTAGAGAGTATATAAGCCTAGAAGTCATCTTCAGTTATGTTGTAAATAGTGAGTGGGCACGAGGCACTTGCGACAATAACCTCTATTATTGCAATCTTGGCCTGTTTTCTTATTTGCGTTTGCAACAGGCAAACATGTTTTCGATCCTTGCAAAGTTTTGTCTCAAGGCGATATGACGGCGCTCTTTGTAAACGATCAGAAACGAGAAATCGGTGATTGTTTTCATTTTGTATGCTTCAAGAAGGCGGACTGTAAATCTTGGTGAAAACCAGATTCGACATTTCGATATAGTAAACGCAGCGAGTCATTTAAAGGTGCGTCGACAATGACGTGATTGCTATCGACCTTAATTGGTCGTGACGGCTGCGTACATACTCAGCAACGAATGAGACGTCAAAACGCAATAATTGTATAATGTAAAACTGCAAACTTTGCGCAGGGACATCCAGGGTAACGAGGCACTGCACAACCCCAGAGCGCAATTTCAGGGACCAGTTTGCAGAACACAACTGCGAATGCAATTGCATTCAAAACTGCAAGTAGCAATTTTACAGTTTCATAATACACTTGCATTTGCAAGAAGTGCAAATTGCACTTTTAACTAATTTTCGTGAAATTGCAACTTTTCGATTCAAATATTCATTCGTTAATACAATTAAAAAATTATAAATAATGATATATTGGAATTCCTCGTGAAATGCTAAAAATGGATTTTTACGAACTACAGACGACAATGCAAATTGCAACTGCAGTTATTTTATGAAATTTACTACCGTGACATATTTAATGAAAAAGTAAAGCAAGAAAGCTGGTAGAGAATGAATTTTAGAACAGTTGAGCGTACTAATAACTCGTTCCCCCTGCAAACACTATATTCATCCAAGCATCTATTGTGAAAGGGTGGTTGCAGAGTAAAAAAACAATGACTTCTGATAAAATTTTACTTCTACCACGGTCAGTTATTCTATTTTGAAACTCGCGCAATTATGCAATAGGAGAGTCACCTACTTTTGGGTAACGAAAACGTTTGAAAGAATTTCTATTAAGTAACAATTCTGACTCGCAAGCAAGCAGTCACTGAACTTACCTTTCAAGGTTTGCGATCACGTGTAGCAAGCCTATAAACTTTGACTATATACCACTTTTGCTTTGACACTGCCTAGGATGCAGCATCCGGATTTTGAAAATATTTCGTCTTTACTCGAAAAGATTAAAATGAATCTTCAATGATGGATCATTAATTAGTAGAGCGCTTGTAGACAGACTTTACAAGAAACAAATATACATTTACTGCCCGCAGACCCTAATTATAAAACAGATGCAAACTGTAATCTAAGTTAGTGGCTTTCAAGTCTCGGTCTCAAAACTACCGCAGTGCTAATGAATGCTCATAACTTTACCACTACGTATTTATTATGGAAGGACAGTTATTTGCTTATCGTCAAAATAGTTTACCATGCACTTGACCAGCAGAGTATCTTTGCTACTCTCTAAATCGAGTTCATTGTTTTTCAATGAACAGTTCATTGTTTTTACACCAAAAGAATAATTCATTGTTTTAATGAAATAATTCATTGAATAACCATTCCAATGTTTTGCACTTCAACGTACATTATTGATTTTTCAATGAATCTTTTCATTGTTTCTTCAATGAACTACTTCATTAAAACAATGAATTATTCTTTTGGTGTGAAAACAATGAACTGTTCATTGAAAAACAATGAACTCGATTTAGAGAGTACTCTAAAAAATAACTGGAATCTGTGTCTTTCATATTTGACCTATCTCATTAGAGCTCAGTCGCTGAAACCAGTGATCGAGTTTTTCAACCATATAGTGACCATTTGTCAAAGTAGTGAGAAGCTATCTGCTGAGCAAAGATTTCAGCGACGGAGCTTCAGTGATATAGGCTGCGGTAGCTGCATCGCGTAACAAAGAGGTCACTGTTAAATATTCTTTTATGCAATCAGTAAACGTTTTTATCAAATCCAATACGATGGTCATTTGTTAGCGGATTGCGAGTCTTTGCTAGCAGTGTTTACGAACGAATTTCTTGCGCAATCCGCTTCATCATAAACCACATTAGGCGGTTGTTGGTATTTCACAATTTTCGATCGATTATTGGCCTTATCCTTTGATTGATATTCTATTCTTTTCCCCTTTCGAATCCGACGTTCAGTACAAACGCAACAGTATCGCAGGATGTAAATTAATAGTTGAAATACGGATATTATTGAACCGCCAATCCAGAGCGATACTTGGCCGCCGATCTGCGCGACGAACGAGTTGGCTGTCATTGATACCATGTGTTTGATCACCGTATAATCAAGAGATGTGTAAAACACCTGAAATTAAATGAATACGATTTTATGATTGAGCATTAAATTACGTCATTCTCAATGGACTTGAAATGTGCACAAAATTATTTAATGAATGTCAACGATCTGTTTTACAAAGTTGTCGCAAATGCAATTATTGTTGAATACGCGGTGGTTGTTCAGTTGCAATGAGCGTGTAATAAATTTTCATCGTTACGTTACATCTTACCAATTACCCCAAACTGCTCAGTTATATTCGCAACAGTTGCGAATGCAACGGCTTTGTGCAGTGAATGTATTAAAAAATATTATTTCTTTCACACGCAGAGCCCGGAGCCAGAAAAGTTAATTTGGATGGAAGCTGACTAGACCCATTTGATCGACTCAAAATTTTTGGAAACTTCCTGCGATTCAAGAAGATGAAACTCTCAGCCGCTAATCAACAGCCTTTCGTAAAGCATGATAATATTTCTCACTTGGAGTCATTTTCTTCACTTGGAAAACATTAGTCAGAATTTTCATTTATACGAAGAAATGTGTTGTGAGTATGGGAATAGGGTGTGCATTTTTTCGTACGCTTGTAACATCGACTTTTCGTGTTAGTAATTGAGTGATAATTTAGAAGGCGCGGCTCGGATGACAACTGAAGTCGCCTCAAAGACGCTGGCAAAGCTATTTAAAGTAAAGTTTTGCAGTCGATTACGCTAATTTGCGCCCCACCAACAATCGTGAAGCGTTAATGTGTGTGCACGATACTGTACCCTCAACCTTTAAAAAATATGATCCTCTTACCTCTAGAATGATCGTATGAGTAAGCTGCTCCCATTCACTGTCATTGGCGACGAAGAATCGAGCCTCGGGCGCGGGAAAGCGAGCGTAGCTAACACTTTTGTCATATTGCCAAAAGGAGCAGGGAGGACGACACTGGCGTTTGCAGCTGTCCACCAGTTTGCTGTGGTTTGCGGAAAAAACCACCGCCAGAAAGCAGTGAAAGAACTGCTTGGTTGTGCAAAGAAGCGGTTTGCGGGGAACTGCAGACGCTGCCAATGAGCAGTTACAAGTGTCCTCCGCCTCCTTTGTCAGACAAATCTCGAAACACCTGCAATAAAGTTTATCTTCAAACAGTAAAATAATGTTAACGACTAAAACCATGCATCCACACCATTTCTACTTTAATAAAGAAAGTCCACCGAGATCGTTTTCCAAATCGAAGAAGGCCTTTTCATAATGATTTGACTTGGAACGTGTCGTTTTTAATTTGGAAAATGTCCTCTTTGAATGGAAAATTGTCATAAGTAAAGTGAAAATGATGCATATAATCGTTGGATGAGCATCCGTGTTATTCCGAGAGTGGAAGGAATGTACAATAGCTTGAAGAATTTTCGAAATAACAATTCTTAGGTGTAGCCTGCTTTTGGTGATTACTTTTCAGCATTTATGAATCAGTTAAATCTGTTCAACTTTCTTGTCCATGTTTTATGCACTCATAATTTTTATCATTCAAACAAGTGATGTGGAGTAAATGAACCCCGTACGTCTTTAATTAGAAGAAACATGATAACTTTAATGATGTCATAGTAAAAAGATATCGTTTTAAACAAATGAATAGGCTCACCAGATTCGACTATATGTTTGATCGGCGTCGTGATTGCACATGTAGCGCGGCGGGTCGTTCATAAAGTCGTAGCGCGTTGCGTACAAGGGCATTATCGCGTGGACACCTAAAAAGAATTTCTTTAAGTATGTTCTCTGCTCGCGCGGCGCACGCTGAGCCTTCTATTCTATGATGACTTTGACTAAACTTTCTGCCGCTTCGCAAGTTCTGGCACAAAAAGAATCCAAAAAATTAACTCATATTAATTATCATAAATACTGATAATGCTAAAATGGGACGAAAACTTCTTCTCTTCTAATGGATAAAGAATGTGCTAGCATACAACCATAACACTGATTTTGATCAAGCAATACGTTCAAAAATTGTGGAATATCCATTGCTAAAAATACACCATTTTCTCTGTAGTAAGGATACTTGCCAATTCAACAGAGACGTTTTTCAAATCCAAAAGAACATTTACTACACTAACCTGATATTAAATATATCCCCTCTGACTTGAAAAGTGGTTTTACTACAGTGAAAATGATGTACCTGAGGAAAGCGGAAATCTAAGAAAGGGGCACTGTTTTCCTTACCACTGGGAATAAAGGTGAGATCGTGGTCGATTCCGCGATTGCGCTCGGCCAGCTTTACGGCGATACCGTCGTTGAGCAATTGGTTTACGCCCGGGTTGAACAGTCTATGTGGCAGGCGGATGACCACGCGGATGCCATAGCCAAATCCGTCTCCCTCCTGGTCCGCCCCAGGAATTCGAAAGCATTTACCCGCAGATGTCATTATTTCCGTCAGATTGTCGCATATCTAAAGATTGCCTTCAAATTATGCTATTTTAACAGGTCATACAGTAATTAATTACTATCAATGTTGATATGTCAATGTACAAACAAGAAACTCCTGCGACGAAGTTTTCGGAATATTATTTTCTGTCGGTTTGCGAAATTTCGGTCTGCCATATTATATAGTTTTTTAAGTGCGGTTTGTTTTCTGTTGCACGCATGTTAAAAAGATGAAACTGCTCTATTCCAAAAAAATATTCTGGTTCGCAAACAAACAACAGCTTTAAATTTCGTTTCATGTGACCTAATAATATGGACGACAAGAAAATAGCCCTAAGATGGCAGGATAATGGAAAGAAAGGAGACCACCGAGATGAAATCAAATAACCGCAACCTTTTGAATCTCATTTCGACATTTCTCAACCAAGTCTGTGTAAATCTTTTTCAAGATCAGCTCCAATGGAAAATAACCAAAAATATATCAAACAGTGATCACGGATTAAGGGAAAAAAACAAGTTGAAGTGGTGAGCTATTTTGCGCACGCCTAACAAAGCATTATAATCATTGAAAGCGCAGCTGTGCATTTTGGGCCAAATCGTCTCAATACCAATTGGCGTAATGATTTTTAGCATTAAATTCAGTATAAGAAACGGAAAAAATACCGGAAACTGCGTCTCGTCGAAAAACGCAGAGCAGTGCAGTGAAGCTCTGTGAATAAACTCCGTGTAAGTGATATTTCCCATTCTCGCGAGGAGCTGTTCCAACTCGTATTCGAACCGATCAATATTTTTTATCGTCTCGAGGTATAGGTGCTTTTGAAAGCTATGCGGCACCGGGCTGGGAAATGATAGTTCCAGGTACTGAGCAAGCCCTGCAGAGACGTTGTGCTCTTCGAGAAATGAATGATTGAAACGATTGAAGGGACAAACGACCACGTCGGGCAGCGATAACTTGTTTACACTCTCCTGAAAAGAAACTGTTGACATATCAAGTGCATCTATTCTTGAAGTATTCTGTCATGTTATATTAATGTATCTTTTACTCTAAATATACTGCAGAACTGATAGTAAGCTGCTCGTCAAATATTCCAGAGAGGGAGGCAATCAAACTCCTATCAATCGATGGGATTGTTTTTTCTTGGACGAGCTTTATTTTCTTTCGGTGTTTGAGAAACAAATGAATTTGCGTATTTACTATAGTAAATCGATTCAGCGCGCTTGATCCCGAAATTTTCTTCGCTAATTTTAAATGAAGATTGAATTTTTCCGATTTGACCTGTTTCATGGGACTGGACATATTTAAAAATAACATCTCACTCTATTAAATTAGAGCAAAAAAGATAATTGATATTGAGGCAGTTTGATCACAGTTTGCGCTAGTTACTATTCCAACTTCAACAGCTCCTTTTTCAGTTCAGAACATGGCTTAAAAGATAATTAATAATTTTGTCTCTATATGTTTGCTGCTAGAAAATTACCTACACAGATCTTGGCTACATTTCTAAAAAGTTAACTGAGAACAGATTAAACTTTTAAAATCTCAGAAATCGAATATGTAATTAAATCATTCTGTAAATATAACTTACTTGAATATATGAAACCACAACGGGACGCTGTACATATTCCATTATAATAGCAGCGCAACCGTAAACTGAGCAGAGAACGGCGGCAATAAGCGTGAACAACCACAGTGAGCTCATTAATGAACTTTTGGAGTGAAAGAGGTCCCTGACACCGTGAAAAGTGCTGTACTCGTAGAACCGCAGGTCGTCGTCTTCATCGGAGCTGCTATCGCTGTCAGGGGCCGACCGCTTTCTTCTGAAATGTTACGGTTGCGATGATTATCATAAGACGATTACGTTGTTTTTTGGACAGCGGCTGGAAGGTAACACCGTCTTATAGTGTAAGGGTCATGCATGATTTCGGTTCTGTCCATTTTTTGTGATAATTCGCCAAATACTTGCGGTCTCAATTGGAAATTTCATCTAAACCGAACTGATAATTTATGATTTGCAAAATAATTTCTCTCTGAATTCTTCTTTATTGATGAGATTCATCGGAGAGTGCTGGAATGAATGAATGAATTAGGGCTTTAGGTATTTCCTGGAACTGATTCTTCATGTGTCTGTCACCATAGTCATTATTCCATATGCGATCAACATAATTCTTGGAGTAACAAGAGAAACTGTCATGTCTCGCTCTTATGTCATACACAATTACCATTACTCATCTTTGTTCTCTTTGAAAAGTCTTAGCGTAATGCAAAATAGCGAAATAAGAGAAGAGCGAACAACTGGTGGTTTGGAGACCACAATCTTCCGATAAGGCATCATGTATCTCTGATAAAATGATCATTTATGCATTCTTATGCGAAATCTAAAATTTATGATGATCCGCATGCAAATACATTTTCCTGCAAACCATACTGCAGCAAATTATCTTGCCATTAATTTTCCAATTAAATATGTTTTCTCAACAAATAAGAATGCGCTGTCCTTTCATATTAAACTTACCATTGTAAGCAACGTATACATCCCCCACTCAAAGACAGCGCAGCAGTTGGCAGCTTCGATCAACTAGGGCCAAGATTTACATATCGTCAGTATTTTTCAAGTTTAAGGTCATCAATCTTAGAGTTGCAGGAGGAGGCCCAATCATCAATCAGTGCACGTGATAGGTGAAAAGAAATGGAGTGTCCTAGTGCAGTTCCTTGGTCATAGCAACCAACACTCAAATGTTGCTGACAACAACCTTGATGATGGTATTCTCAACTTTTACAATGCCGTTCTTTTAGACATGGACTTAAAAGCTTTTCATGCTTTTGTTAGCTTAAATCGAGGCGTGACATAGAACTGAGCCCCACCTTTCTGGTTTCCCAGTATTCTGCCTTTTCAAATCAAATATTTAATGCCTTAAAAGAAACTTTGGACGCATGTAGCTGTCAGAAATGCGCATAACTTGTTATATGCTGTAAATTATAATAATTTATAGCGCAAAGCAGAGTTGTCTTGAGCAGCTAACAGTAATGCAGGGTATATTTCCCCATAGTTGTTGGCGACTGGATCCTATTTCACTGAAGATCAGTGACTGTCCCCTGAGGAAATCTGGCTGCATCTCATACCTTATATACGACATCGAATACAACTGAAATGCGCAGCTCAGTCAGCTCATCTCTAACTTCAATGACTGATCTTTTGGGAAACAGGACACTGATGTTTCCCTTCAAACGCAGATTCAGAGGAATAAGCAATGCCCTTCCAACTTCCGACGTTCAGCCCATTCGCTTGTCTCCGCGAACGAAGTTATTATTCGACAGTGTCGCTGGCCGAGAGACAAATTTAAAATCGATGAAAAAGCGCTGATGAACTGGGATGCGACTGGCTGAATTGATCCTATGAGGCTCACACGCTTCAATATTGCAACTTAATAATTCCGTTTGTGTGCATATTCCTGCGGATTAGGTTCGTATGAGTGTTAAACTTTCAGTATCTGACTGCAGAATAGTCGCAATGTCGCCGCATGAGGAAACCGATAAAAGCGAGAACTCCTTTAGGCTTACATTTGGAAAGACGAATAATTAATCGATAACTAGGGAAAGGCGGACAGAGTGAGATTAGTGCTTTTGACAGCAGTTTCCCGAGAGGAACAGTACTGAAGCAATCTTTAGCCCACAACTCAAAACAGCGCAGGAAGAACGTGAAATAAAAGGTATAGAGAGATGTGCTCAGGAATGAGATGGCGAGCAGTAAGAATTCGTATTAAAGACGCGTCAACAAAGAGAGTGAAAATAATAGCAAAAAAGTACCTTCTGTGATCGCTTGGAGACTGGGAACACGATGCTCCATTCTCTCGTCTTCGACATCTACAGATGGTTGTTGATGTGGCAGAAGGAATGGACACCAGTACGGCTGAGCCGTTGGTTGCCGGCGTTTCAGCGTAAGCCATTCGACTAACACGTGAACGATGTAATCAATCGAGTGAGTAGGAAGTGAAGTCAAAAGCCGAGGAGCCGGCAGTCGCCCATTTACTCGAACGGAGCGGTAAATCAATTCGTTCCACTTGGTATTATTCTCAAGCCCATTGTGTTTCCTCAATTTTGAGAACGCCTATTCATTCGAAGAAAACGTTACGAAAGTTTATTGAGTGCGAATTATTATTCACCGAAATCATCCACTCAATATCCCTCCCTCTATCGCCACCAAAATGAACATCACTTATTTTCAACCCTGAGTAAGCGGCAAACTGAGCAGAAACTACAGCCTTGAATTAATTTGACAAAACATCAAAAGCAAATTAAGGGCCTTTACCTGTCAGACTTTTGAAATCTTCCTCGCAGAGAGCGTGCAGACGTGGCAGGAGGTGTCCGCATTATAAGACACCGCTCTTCGTCCGTGTGTGCCGCGTCAGGCTGATCCCTGGCCGGCAGCTGTTGGTCACCAGTGCTCATCCGCCTCCAAACGTCCATCGATCAATCCGGCAAAGCGCTTCACTCCCCAGAACGCGAGCACATGGCACAGACAACCGAGCGTCGGCATTCAGTACAGTTACAAACTCGGCGCGCCAGGCGTGAATGGATTTGTGGGGACGCGACACGGAGTTACTTTCGCAATGTGGAGCGCTCGACGCATAAAGAGCATCGTCATGTAAATGTGAAATAATTCTGGCGGATTTCACGAAGAATTACTTTTATTTTCAAATCATATGTTACATATTATTGCCGTAAAGCAAAAAAATATTGCTAGAATCATTTCACCTGCGCAATCATATTAAACTGTTTAGTTAGCGGCCTTTTATAAGCTCGATCGGCTCGGTATCTAATGTCGTGGCTTCATCTATGACACAGCCTGCCTGGAGGCAAATGCACAAGGTGGAATATCAGTGAATTCACACCCGCAAAGACTATTTAGTGCCACAGTATTACTTACCGACTATTTCATGCCTCTATTATACACGTTTTTATTACATGTTGCTTTATTTGGTTCTATTCAAATTTTTAACCTGACAGGTGCTACCCTACAGTAAATTTTAGTCAATGCTGTTAAAAAGAGCGTTATATGTTTCCACCTGCAGCTATTTTGACTGACCAGGGAATATTAAATAAAATAAAGTGTCAGCATTATGACGCAATTTCATATTTTAGCTTTATTATTTGCGTCGTTTCGTCTGTAGGGCTGGTATAGTTTTAATGCTTACGAGTCACCTATCGATTAGCGAAAGAAATTACTCCAAATGCATGGCTTGTAGCAGTCATAATGATTTCGCTCAAACGATCCATCTACGGCATGCTCTGCAATATTAATGTAAAACGCCCGTAACGCTACGAGAAAACTGCCGTATTTTGAATTTCTTGGCCAATCTTTTTCATTTAAGATTTACTTCAAGGGTATTTTTATCATATGAAGACGATATTTTAGAATTTTTTAGGTAGGAGAAGCGGTACGATTCAGAAAAATGATATTATATTAAACTGGCAATAATGTAATATAGTTTTCAAATCAATTATTTAAACTTTGTATATTGCTCAATCGTTTTAGAAAATACCACCCTCTTATCTTAATATCAGTAATAGGACATAATTCGTTCTCTGAGGTAATATTTTAAGACTCAATGAAATGAAAGAGGAAAGCGAAATTATTCAGGAAACACGGAATCCAATATGCCAGCCGCGCCCAACGGACATTGCTCGACAATCCTTCCTTCGATCAATCCGTCAAAGCGTTTCACTCCTACTCCTCATTGCTTTCGTAGCAGCAAAGAGTCAAACAGAAGAGTCAACGTCATCCCCGTGAGCGCGGAATTACAGATTTGCACAAGATCCCTGTGAAACGCGCAATAGCGGTACCAAAGAAATAGCGGCCAGTATCGACCGCGCGCCTCGGCACGAGGAAGCCCCAGAATGGGCGTGAAAACAACGCGATGGCGCGCATGCGTCGGTCGCACAAATACAACTATCAATTAGCGTCATTTGTCAATTAGTTTGAGCTGCTAATATATTCACTAACTGTTTTGATTCAGTTGGCAGAATCTTTAACAATAATTGAAATTTTCAGTTTGAATCGGTATAATCGTGGTAACTCTTTTAACACACGAGGGATTGCGCGCGATCTGATGTCTTCAAGGTGTACTTTTAATCCTAGAAGCCGAGTATCTCCAAGCGACTCATAATTTTACGCCATTTGAATGGGGCCAATTTACCGAAGGAAAGCAGATTCTTTCGCAAACGGCCGCCACGCCGAGGAGGGATCCCAAACTATTGGCGCGTCACACGATTTTACAAAGTGACAGACGCCAACCCATACCTTCATCTAAAAGGGCACAGATCGTCAATCGCCAGACGGTTGAGCAATGTAATGCGCTGCGCGCGCGCGCGCGCGTGCTCCGTTCGTCTTCTGCAGTGCGAAAACCGATTGAAGCGGCTGCTGCCATCTTGCCGGCGGAGAAGCCACGTCGATGATGCCGATAAATCAGAGTGGTGGAAAGCGCCTGCGGACAAACGGCCAACTAAGACGACCCGTTGTTGCGCGTTTCGACTTCTACAACCCCATTGCCTGCCAACGGGAGAGAGCATAATGTCTGCGTCACACTATACCGAAAAACAAAGAATCTGAGGATTTGACACAGGCATAAGCTTGAATTCTGCGAGTGTCGCTGATCATCTTGGGAGCAACATACTCACTAAATTTTTACTCTCTAGTACTTTACAAATATAGTGGCCAAAATTTTTTAAAAGTAGAATTGTTTACTCCGATATAGGTGGTTTCGTGATTTCATTATTGTACGATAACAGAAATTTGTTCGTACCGCTAAGAAGCTAAACCGAATAGATACAGGACCTCTATGGAGGTTATAGGCCAACAATATCCTCAACACCCACTAGATTCTATCTTTTGATCGGAGATCGATCGAGAGACAGTCTGGTAGACAACGCGACATCACGAATAGCAAAAAGCATGGGCATCGCCTAGAATTGCAGTAGGTCGAAGAGTACATGATAATGGAATACTATTCCAGCACATTCCATGCGCAATCAACTGCTGTTTGACTCACCGCTTTATTAGCATCGTTAATAAGCAAAGATAACATGCAAAAGTGACCGAACTAGCTCTCGACGCAATACCGCCGTTAGTAAGCAACGCAATGAGGAACGCCGCGAGATAAAATTTGACCAATTATGGTACCGAAAGAGGTTATTTTATTGCTCTATCCACTTTTTCAACACCGAATTTCTACTAGTATAGTACACATCTCTTTATTGATTCGAGCACACATGGCATAGCTAATTGCAAAATTTGTTCATGTTTTATGGAAATCTTTTTATTTGACAGCCCTTTGCTTTATGTCTCCTGTTAGGGTATTTTGCCAAAAAGGACACTCGTGACAATCCTGAGATAGCATCTCACCTGCTGACTTTTCCGTAAAATTCACTCATCCGAATGAATAGTTATATTCTATTAGGACAACGTGTCCTTTTCATAGGCGGATTATGTGATAGCAAATACAGGTGAGTTAATATCAATAACGTGTCCTTGGGCTCGCAACTGTTAAGCAGTCGAAATTATCATTTGACCTACAGCTGGACAAATGTGGTACATAATAATCTTAACAATGCTAGTTGGGTTGGCCTTAACATACCATATACCGTATTTTGCAGTATTAAGTCAGAAATATCCATACCTATTTTAAAATCAACGTAAAAACGCATCTTTACTCGAACTCCATGAGCAAAATTTGTACTGATTCGGTTAACGTAGAAATGGAAACGGATTTACAGCCACAGAGCATGCTCGGTTTTGCTCGCGCAAAGCGTTGACATTCTTCTTCTATCCATTCGGGCCCTGATTCCGGACGTACGTAGGTCCCATTAACAAGCGCCTTCAATGGGTTCCGCGTCCATGAAGCCTCCGCGAGAAAATCCATTTGAACGATAAAAGAAAATATGGTGTCGTAAATTCAGAATCTAATCCACGATCGGGTCGTCCAGGATCCGTAAAACACTTCACAAATGAAAAATGTCATCCGCTCTCCGATCAAACAAAGTCCACGACGATCAATGAGAAAAGTGGGCAGGGAGCTCGACGTAAGCGATCAATCGATTCAGAACACTGTCAAAAACGAGCAGAATTATCATCCTTCCAAGCCATCAGCAGTTCATAAGCTAAAGGAGAAAATGGGCCGGTTCCATAATCGTTTCCTAAAGTTAAGCAATTCATAGCGATACTCAGCGCTATGCTTCATAATGGGGTTAAGTAATGCATAACTTAAGAATGACTTAGGACACGATTATGGAACCGGTCCAATGATAGGATAAAAACGAAGACGGGACGCGGACACTTGACCGACTCGGACAGTTGACCAACATGATTTTACACTGCCAATATTTATCACTGAAAAGCAGTGCAATTTTAACAGCTGTACGGAAGGTATCTTATATGCCACAATGCGCGTGCTTGCAGTGAAGACATTCACGTATATTTCGTCATCACGGGCTTTTGGCATATGCAATACGTATTGAAAGCCTTTAGACCGGATGATCGGCTAATTGATAACTTACAGTAACTTTGTAATAGTTACTGAGGCCGCTTATAAGTCAATTGAGTTCATAAATAAACAATAGTCGATTTTACAAGGTAAATAATGTGCCGTGGAGGGTGGACATTGCTGTGAGCGATAACGATGACAGCGTTTATTGTGGTGTATGGGAGAAAAACAGTGCTGGCAGATAGACGGGTAAACAAGTAATAACTGCGTGATGTACATTACAAGTAGCATAGAGTAGATAAGGTCGTAAAGGGTTGTTGTGTTTACCTAGGAAGGCCAGCGCGCGCGCCCAGTTTCGCTCTCTGCCGAGCTATCTGCGCTACAGTCTAGCCGCTTGAGCATGAATAATAATAGGTTTAACAGCATCTCAACTGCTCTCTCGCATCGCGCTATTCTACTTCATTTGATCACTTCCTCTCTGAATCACTCCTTTTGCTATACCTTTTGGCTCTTGTTTGTTCTTCTGTCTAACACTTTTGTCACTGTTCTTTTTTGACAGCTTTTGAATACTTCGGCTACCTTTCACACACCTCAACTAACTTACTACGTATTTCTTAACAGAACAGTAAGTCAAATGCATGATCGATGAAAGTTGGATCGAAGAAATGCCCTAGTCCGTGAACTGTCCACCTCCACTGAAGACTTTGGTCGCTAATGTTCGGAACGGATCTTTCTTCCGACGAAAAAATTTTCGTAACTGAAGAGACTTTCAATCCGCAAAATGTTAAAATATTGTTGAAGAACCATTTGGAAAGCAGTAAAGAGTATAGTATTGTGCAAAGGAGGCAAGAACCCTCATCGGTCATGGTTTGAACAGGTAAAACTGTAACTTGAATAACACCGCTGTTCTTTATTGCAAGAGATATGGAAATCGATTCTCAGTTTTACGTCCACAGAATTTTGCATGAAACTGTAGTTCTTTGGACTCAAGAGCACTTTGGTGACAATGAATGGATTTTTCAGCACAGGACTCTCATGGAGCAACAACCACTCAATCTTTTATGGGGGTAAATTTCCCCAGGTTTTCACACCAGATGAATGAATCACAAATATACTAGATATGATTCCAACGGGTTATGCTGTAAGGAGAATACTAGAGCAGAAAGAAAGCTCCAAGTTCCGTAAACGTATTGCACCTATGACACGCAGCTTACTCACAGTGTGTGAAGAAATCGACGAGAATTAGTTTCAACCAATTTTAGATCAGTTTCCTCGAAGTCGAAATGCTTTAATTTGTGCTAAAATTGGGCGTTTCAAAACAGACCTTTAGATGTATGTTATATGACTTTTGATACTTTAGATTCTCTCGGATCGAGATCATTGAATTAGAGAAAAAAGCTATTTAATGTTTGTCACGGACCTTTCGATACATTTTGTAATTTATATGTGCTTGACTAAATGAAAGAGGATGGCAAATTAACTAAGATTGGCTATTGACGAGTTCAAGATGTCATTTAGAGATGTGCTGCCTGAATGCGTGTCTATTTGTTCATTGAATTCTCTGTCTCTGTAAGGCTGTTTTTGCTGCTCGCCCATGTTATAGGACTTCACGTATTATTGAAGAAAATTATTATCGTCATCCTATTTATTATGTCTATTGGTCACATTCAGCTTAAAAGATCACATGTATGTAAAACGTGTTCAATAACCCAATTGAAGTTACAATTAGCTCGAATGGATGATGAGCAAATCGCACCATTTTTATTAACTTCAATATTGCACATTCACTACATGCTTTAACGCTATAACGGCAATGTGTACAAAGTCACTTCCTGATGCAACATTTGAAACGTTCATCGTTATGTAAACACTACATCGTAATGATAGTGGAACACCCTGGGGTTAAGGGGGTCAGAGTACAATAGGTAACTACCGAGCCAAGCACGGCCGGCACTAAGTTTGCAGGCTGTAGTTTACAAGAGAGGTCCGTTCTGAACGGCCATAGACAGCGTTAGCTGAGAATCGCAACGTTTCAAAATAAAGTTGGAAGATCAGACCACTTTAGAACTTATGCTATGACTGGATTACTCGTAGATTAAGTCATTTGCAATCATAGAGAGCGTCTATAGCGAGGACCTCATTCTTTTCCCATAGATTACAAACCGAAACTGTTAGCAATTGCAATTTAAAGTCGTTTTATGATGAATACATTTCATACTCTCAATTAAAAATGTACTATTATGTCACATCTGGTATGCATAAATAAGTTTAATCACGCGTGTGTCCGGTGCGCGCGCCATAAGCAGAAGCTAGTAATAATTTTCTATGCTTTGGCTGGCTATGACTCTGATGCACAAAAGAATGAGGTGGGGTGATGGACGCTGCGTCAAGTATACAACAGAGACATTGATTAAACGAGAATTTCATCTATGTTTCGTGAAAAAGACTGAATTATCGAATTACAGCGAATGAACTGCAGCGAACACATATTCTTTTTCTCTAAATAAAATGTAAGGTTTATACAAAACTAAAAAAGCAATAACAATTTCTAAAGCGAGAAAGTAAAGCTACACGGCAGGTCTGCTTCATCTCGAACTATACGCTCAAATTGAAAGTAATTGTGTTCAACAACAAAAAATTGGATATTATGAATGCTTCTCATCGAAATGAATCATAAATACGTACTCTTTATTGTCCAATATCGAATGAATGTGCGCGAAGGCTCTATCATGGGTATGTCATGAGTCCAACTATCAAGTTGAACGCAACTGAAAATTTAGGAAAGTCACGGCATTAGTTGAACATAAAGATGGGCATAATTAGCAATTATTGGTCTTTAGCTCGAAAAACTGGTTCTTCAAGTATGGAGGCTGGTGGTCATGTTCACCTTTGCTCACTTTCATGTTCAAGAAAGCCGTCCCCCTTAAGAAGACATAGGCATCATGTAGAGTGTTACCGAAAGAAATGTTCCCTGTGAATCTTCTCAAGTTACACCCCCATATGAAACGATCTTACCTAACGCAGCAACCGAAGGTTCTAAGTACAAAGGTATGTCCGATTGCGAGTGGTCATTGAACAACGGAATCATCTGCATATACACTAACAGTTCATTTAAATAAAGGTATGCGCAAAGTAAGCATCACAAAGCGAGATAGTAAAGACCGACAAACGGTTACAGTGAGAACTGTGATCTTGAAGAAACGGCTGTTATCGTGTGTGAGGGACCAAGCCGCGAAGACAGATTCCACAGACAGTGGTGTCATGTCTGTCATCGGTCATGTCATGTCTGCGCGAAGTCTGCCTGTTAGACTAGATAGCTGTTTTGCTGTGTAGGCAAGCGGCGTTTCGCACGTCCACTCCTATTGGTTAATATGAATAAAGCGTGTAATAGATTGATCGCAAGCCGCAACAAAGTGCATACTAATTACTGTGCAGGGAAAAAAAATACACCCAGCCTTAGGCTCTTGCGATCATCGGCGCTGTCCAATTGGAAGCCAACGAAAGTTTACCTTGCAGACAAAACTGCATTTGAACTCTTTACAAAAGAATCTACCGTTATCATGCTGAGGGTGTATTGGTTTTTTGGTCTAACAGAGCTGAATGGTTCGTCGAATTGCAAACAAGAAAGGTTGTTCGTTTCGATTTATTTGAATGTACAATTATTTCACGTTTTAAGAGCAATCCATATGCGTACGCAACTCCTGTAAGAAGATTATATTGGGTAACTATGAGCTTAGAGGATTGAGTTTCCCCAAGCACTTTTAAAACCACATAATCATGGTTGAAAGCAAATCCTTTCTATATGGCCCCCAAGACGTGTACATATTTGCGCCCTCAAAGATGCACTATGAGACAAATTTGTCGCTTGTTCTAGCTTTACTCATGGTTTAATAATTGGATTGAAGCTGAGCCGGTTCGATTGGAGCTTCCATGACTCACTGGACAGAGTTTTGTTTAGCCTTTTACTCAAGGGAAAAGTTCTTCTGCAAGATGCACTCTGTCTCTTTATTCATCCTATGTATTCCCATTTATTTATTTAGCTATCCTATGTATTCGTCTATACTTCCGGTAAATCGTAATTAAAGTTAGTGAGATCGGAAGTGAGTTGCAAAAGTATTTCAAAGCGACTATTCCTGCGGCCCACATCAATTACATTGCTATCAACCGCCTCAGCGGGACTCGGGAGTTTGCACAAGACTGCGCGAACGCTTGGGCAACCCTAACAGTAAGCTAAATGATCGCGCACGTCACGATTCGATCACCGCGCGGAGCGATAAGTACAAGATGCACATTTTGTACACATACAACATCATACCACTCCCCAAATGGGCCTGCGAGATACGCAGCAGCTTCGCTACAGTTTTTCAAGAGAAATGTTTATGGGAAGATACTTAGCAAAGATGTGTAAGGAATCATTCCTGAGCAAATATGGTACAACGTTCAGCACAGCTGCAGTTTTGGGCACCGTCGATGAAGAAGGTGGAGAACTACAGCAATTACGGAAATAGCGGTGCAGCACACTTCTTATTTTAACCGCCTCTCAACCGTGCACAACTATTAGTTCAACCCTCTGCTCAACATATGACATCCTCACTAAGACATGAAAATGGGATTTCTATGAAAGAAACAACATCATGTTGGAAAACTCTAAATCACAGCTGCGAAGAGCCCACCGAACTGCAATCACTAACATCACTGTCATCTCTGAGAGTCTCCTGTTCCAGATCAGCATAGGAAAAACAGTGGTACATGAACCACTCTTTCCGTTAATACGGTAACTTCAAGTACACTTACGCCTTATAGAGACAGGGAAATCAGGTCAAAGGAGGTGCGGTCAGTAGTCGCTATAATGCATTCATGTCTGACCCTTTTGAGTTTGCATTGATTGCTAATTTCAGATACGATCTGCGGTATAAATTTCTCAATGCTCCTAGTTCTGCCTAAACTCATTCGATCGCGTAGGATTCTAGTCAAATGTACGGTTGACGATCTTCGTAAAGCAAGCGGGCATGACGCGCGCGCTGCTCTATGAATAGGAAACCGCAACGGCGTGATGTTCACGCTCCGTTATCTCTGCAATCTTGCATCGCAACCGCTTCTTCATATTCTTATCTAACTAGGAAAGGTTTGACGCTGCAACGTAATAATACCGATGTTTCATCACAAGTAGACATAAGCATCGTCATTTCTACAATTTAGAGCATACAATGTGAAACTTCTACTTCTGCGTAAGATAGACTATAAGTATCTGCTAAAAGCGGTATGAAGAATCGGAGCACTTTACGCAACAGGCAAAATAGGACACAGCTCGTATAAAACAGCGCATTTATAAATTCAAAGTAAAACTAAATAGTGCTCAATTAACGTTTAACAGTAGCATATTAATAATTCGATATGTTTAAAATCTGCATGAGTATTCTTGTTTAACAGACGAAGTGCGCCACCAATACGCCAAGACTTTGTTCATATAGTCTAACACATGAGGAATTCGTGAACGTTATTGGTCTGCGTTTGCAAACACCAAACAACGATGCTTACATGAAAGTGGAAAACATACCTGTATTGTAATATGAATGATGGTCATACAATCGTATGATCGTATGACTTTTCATATACTGCACTTTGAATGTCTCGTCGGAAGTTACGATTACATTCCTAATGGTCTGCGTAAATACGTGCCATCTCGCAAACGTTGGTATTCACGTGAAGGTTTATTGCGCAGTTATCTGTGACTGTCAGCAAATTGTTTAAAAATAACGATAAAGATGTCTATATAATACGCTTTCGGAGGAGCAGATGATCATTCGAAGCGTTTGCTCTCTACAAGCGTACGCATACTAGTGACTTCAGATCACTATTCTTCCCAGGTAAAAGAAGTCTGTCTATGGTAATATCGCTCCTAATGGATATATTTTCAGTTATACTCTAAAACCAAGCCAAAAAGATGTTCACTCTTCATACACGGGTTGTGTTCGTCATCCTCCTGCTCTCGGTTTGCAGCATCATGGTCGACTGCGCAAGTATCGCTCTCAAAATAGGGGAACTGGGGACCTGCGGTACGTTAATCTGTTATGCTTTGCCATTTTTTAATAGTTGAGCAAATTTAAACCCTATTTCGGTAATTATTGCGCAATACTAGCGCTGGTATACATATAACGGATCGCTACCGTAATATTTCATGAAAACTTTATTCTCTTATTCATTCCACAAAAGATGTTCTTAAGCTACTTTTCAAAGAGGCACTTAAGATACTATAGTTAGCGAACAAACTTTAAGCGTAGTAAAATATCGCTAACTGACCAGCCGAATTTCTAGATATAAACGAATTGTATCTATACAAGCTAATACAGTCGAAACCGGATAAGTGCACACCGGATAAGTGCACATTTTTTGCTAGCCCCGTGTGCAACTTTTGTATTGAATCATGACCGGATAAGTGCACATAGGCTTGACCCCACCCAAATGTCACTCAAATATTTGCGCATATGATGCATAATGCATCGAAACAATGCCTATGTCAATCAAATCGCCTCTCAACCTCGTTTATCTCGACGCTTTCTGTGGTGACAAGGAATGTTTTCAATACCATTTCCACTGTATCAAGGACCCTTTCGATGTCAAAAAGGACATTTTTCGAGTCAGATTTATACGAAAAGTGTTCTTTTTGATTAGGAAAACGTTCTTTACGTTAGAAAGGGTCTTTATTAAGTGGAAATGCTATATAACTAATCAAATGTGCTTATTTCATGGATTTGAGCAAAATTAGAGCCAAAAATAGTGCATATAAGCTAAAACCGGATAAGTGCATAAACCGGATAAGTGCACAAATTTTCCGTGCCGGGTCGATGTGCACTTATCCGGTTTTGACTGTAAAAGAAATATTTCAGGCGGCAGATTTCCGGAAGCACCTTGTACCTCATGCTCAGGATGTACATGGAACGAAGCTTTCGGCATTTGTAGTGGAACTGTGACGTGCTGATTCTTGCGTCGCTATTTTCAGTTACTAGGCCTATAACTATGATAATATGCAGCGACACAAACGTCCTATTGTTCTTTTACTATTGGTGGTTACAGATGGTAAAATAAATGCAGTATTTTGCATAAAAATGTGTTTCATAGGTCGCACTGGCGAGATTGCATGTGAAAATTAAGATTTTTCAAATGCGGCTTAAACTTTTCGCTGCATATATTGAAGGTAAAACATAGCCAAGTAAAAGATCACAGAAGCTGTCAACATGCGCACAGATCTAAATGTTAACTGTTACCTGATCTTGATAAACTGTAAGCAAGAATTTCTTAGATTTTTGATCAAGTAAAAATATAACAGTAAGGCTGAACATATTATACGGGGCGCTCAGACTATTCAAACAGGGGGATAGCTTGCAAAATTTATTGATAATGAATTAGATATTTAATTCTGAAATACGCTCCTAACCAATATGTCGTTGTAGTGTCGGGTTTTCGGTGTGGGGAACTTAGGGCAACGGGGATCTTTATGACCAACATGAAGGTGCAATTGGTGTGCCCGTCCAGGACGAGCACCAATAAACAAGCAATCACCTATCGCGCAACACTCGGGCGAGAACAGAAAAGTCGGCGGGAGATCGCGAATAAGACTGACCGATCAACAACAACAATGACACTACATATGCTTGCTGCTGTCGACAGTCGAATGATATCATTCGATGATCGACACCAGCGCCACCTCGCGACAGTTGTTATGCGTCGTACATTTTTATTTATAATGCGCATATAGCTAGAGATGGCTAGTTTTCTTGTCTAATTTGTACAAAACACATAATGCGCAAAAATCGTAACTGCTACTCACGTCTGTAGCGATCACTTATACGATGACGCTAATGACTGTATGCGATGATAAAAGGTTCAATAGCGCTACTATGTAATAAATCCACATTTGATGAGAAACTGCACAAGATGTGTAGTAGAGCAAACGGAGCGTGATGGCCATACTCTGTTTTCGGACTTCATGTTTAAAGGGCGAAGCATCTGAATTATATTCCCGCTTATTTTTCAAAATACCGTCAGCAGCAAGTTTTATCGAAGTGATGAAGTAATCGATAACGGTCCACCAATGAATGCCAGATTTTTCATCGCTATGACCGAAATTATGGAGAGGACGACCCCCAAATGCTCAGCCATATGCTACAACGACCGCAAATCGTGTCCTGTCTCTCCTAACCCTATTTCTGAAAAAGAAACAATGCTCAACCACAAACGCGTCATCTTTTAAGTCACAAAGCGGAACACAATTACAATATTTGTTATTTTTCTAATTCAATAAAACTTGGATATAGGAGCAGGCTCAACAAATGGGATATCGCTCTTATAAATGGGGATGCTCTTTAATCCGTGTCTCTTATATTCGGGTTTTACTGTAGGTCCTTTTCTCTGTTCTGAGTTGTGATAACCTTGTTTTAATGAGCTGAGCTAAAATGCTTTTAAATTATACCTTATATTGTTGAAGGCCTTGCCTATTAGATCTTGCTCTCACATATTTTTTGAGATTCCCGAATGTTTTATTTCCGACTGGGATCTCAGTGTGTCTTATTTATAACTAACTTGACACACAATTTTTTTCTCTTTGCTCTCTGAAAATCAAAAAGAGCCTGAAACTGGGGAAAATTTAAAACGGCTTGAATCGTTCTTCTTTACTATAAGTGTTCTTCAGCTCTGGATAGCAGGGTCCCGGGATATTTAATCTTATTTCCTGCTAACCCTCATTCCGCGCGAATGCAACCTTGAATGCAACATCATAGATGTGAAAAATCTTCTGTTTAATGGTTCTTATAGTTTCGTGGTTTTATTCTACCCAGTATACAGGGTGCGGGGAAAGTTCGGTCAACATTTCATTTTTTGGCTCTCAAATTCTTTATTGAATTTGTATTTCATTGAAATTTGACATTTGAGATTTTCGCGTATTCCTCTCTCTGTGTCAGGGTTGCCATTTTCACTTAAATTTAAGAATTTTTCTTAAATATAGGTGCGCTGTCTTAATTCTTATAAGACACAAAAAAATTAAAGACAAAAAGGAGCAGGCAAACGTGTAAATTTTTGTCATTCGCTGAAACGTTACAGTTGTCTTGTCATCCTTTTGTCTTTCTTGAAAATTAGATGTTACTACTAAAGCTTATTCTTCTTTTTCATATAAAAATAAATGTCAAAAAAGTCTCACAAAACGATGTGATATTCTGCCTTAAATTTCGTCTTAAATTGGAAGCGTTTGTCTTAGAAAATTCTTAAATTTCAAAAAATTAGTCTTAAAAACCGATCTTCGACCTGGCAACCCTGCTCTGTGTTCAAAATTTCGTTAACTTTATTCACTTTTCAAAAAGCTATAGACAATCAAAAACGATGAGTTGCGATGGTCCAATTGCAAGGGAAGCCCAGAAGTTAACGATACACGGTTGATCAAACGTGCGCCGCACCTTGTAGTTATAGGAGAATCTGCTATGTAATAAAGGGGTTCATAGTGAGAGTGAAACAGTACCGGGTTTTTCCGAGTATAAGCCCCGGGGCTTTTAATAAGAATTGGCACTTTTCGCCTCTCTACTTTGTCCCCAAATAGAAGCCCCTGGGCTTCTATTTGGAAAATTCAGTTACATAACGCTTTTTGCAGTACCACTCATACTTACATTTTGAGTCCTTTTTTCATCTTTTCAATCAATCTAACACGCAAATAATGGAAGATCTATATGATTTTTGCAAATTCTATGAGAGAATGCGGTATTTACATGTAAAATGCACTTTAAAAAACTTCATTTCATGCATTCACGTTGATCATTTTTCGGCTCCAAATATAAGCCCGGGGCTTTTATTTTTAAAGTCAAACCGAATAGAAGCGCAGTGGGGCTTGTATATGGGGGGGCTTCTAATCGGAAAAACCCGGTAAGGGTGAATCAATTTTCTCCCTTTCCAAGCTTTAGCAAGCGAGTAAAGCTTCTTTAAATTTAACAGTAGCGTGCGTTAAGAAATGTAATGAAAGTTTCTTGGCGTGTTTCACCGGATTTGCGTCACGACATTCCCTCAGCCATTTAACATTTCTGGCTAGTTAATTACGTTCGCGACTTTAATAGTTCTCTGGTCAGAATAATGCATGAAAGGAATTTTCGTAATGTTCTAATATGAATTCTTCCATACTGATTTTAGCTGAAACACACTGCAAGGAGAATTTATTACAATCCATCGGAGAAAGTAGTAAGCGGCTAAGCATCGTGGTTTGGATGCTGAATCAAAATATCGTATTTTTAATTCAGATAAACGGTCGTCACTCGTCAACCATGTACAAACATTTTTCTCATATGAACAATCACATAAAACGAATGATAGAAATATGGTTATAAATGAACAATACACGGTATTAATTCAGTTCTTATGGCATCTCCTCGTTCTCCGACCTATCGAAATAATTGCTATAAATGTCAAGTCGCGATGGAAAGCATGGTATCTATCGAACCGGTATAGGTAGATATATCGAATGGTAACACCACATAATGCTGGAGACTGTAAATCACAACCTTATATTTCGAATAAAGGAAATTAATTCGCAGATATTGACCAGCTCAGTTCAAATTGATTAATATCTCACATACGTTACAAACGCGGCCGCTTTTTGTTACTCATCAAGCAGCATTATTTAGTTGATTTGAATCGCGTGTTGATGGAATGACATTATTGATGCAGCTTCTGAATTCGAACGAATTGTACGAATTCACTGGATTGCATTGAAAGTGCTCATTTTTTAACCGAGGATTCGTTTCTGCATTACGCTTACGGAATTTCACAACGAACGCAACTTTACTTGTAGCACAGCCAATAATTTTCAGTAGCATTTGCAATAAAAGGTTATTAATTTATTTTTAGCAGCACGCGAACGGAAATATTGCTTTGTCTTGCTGAAAGCCTTTTTGTCCTTGATGACAATAGTTATTATCTAACATGTGCCTATAAATGCAGAGAATAAGAATGGTTGGATGCAGTTACTGCTCAAAGTAAACGACGCTGTACGCAAAACTGTTACTGAGCCAAAACTCATTCACCTGACATTAATCAACAACTGCTCAAAGAATCATACGAAGGTAATTAAGCAAATTTAATTCACATCTCATAATTCTTGATATTTGCAACCACAGGTAGCGAATATAAACATCAGAATTAACATAGTCATGTCATCTCTCAACTTTACCGAATACACCTCGTCCTACAGCAATGTAACGACAACCACTTCAGTCATCATTAAAGAAGACACGTGGCAGACCAGGTTTCTTGGCGTATGGGACGCTATGCTTAGTAGCTGTATCGGCTGCTTATTATGTGTGTTCGTTATCTTCCTCAGCCTTCTTAGCAAGCACATCACCGGTGACTACAAATGGTTTATCCTCAATCAGGCTATTGCAAACTTTTTCATCGCGATAGGCGCCCTTCTTTCTTGCTTTGTGATTAAAATTATTATGGGAAAAACTCAGTATCATAACTTATTATTTAGCAAGAATCCTCCACTGCTAATAGTAATATTTAGTGAACTTCTTTTGGAACTAGAAAACAAAGTGGGACTGTATGGACAAATGATAACTCTGTTCGCGACTGTATGCAACCGCTGGGTTGCCATAGCACTACCCGAGAGCTATCCAACAGTAATGTCACCTCGTCTGATCATTTTCTACTGTTGCTTATGCCACTTGGTTACCTTGCTCCTTGACTTTCGTCTGTTTGACTTCTTGGGATTTTCGTCAAAATCGTACCAATTAACTGCCACAGCTACTTATATGGTTTCTTGGTTAATGTCCATCATTATAAGCATCGTGATTTATTTAATCTTACGGAAACACTTTCGCAGTACAAGCAATGTGATGAATAAGCAACGACTGATCGAATCGCGAAGCATCTTACGTGGTGTAATAATTCAAACTGTAGTTCCATTATTCGATAAACTACCCCAGTATATCATAAATATTATTTATTATACTGAATTATTGACCCTGGATGAAATGATGAATAACCAATTTTTCGTATTTCTTAGCAAAGTCCGCCCCTATAACTATTTATTTACCTCATGGTATGCATGTTTGGTAATTTTGATCACAATGAGGCCATACCGTTCTGCTGTGTTATCATTGTTTGCACCCTTTACAAGACTGATTAAGTTTAGCACTAAAAAAGAATCATCCGTTCAAAAAATTAGCGCATTAAATGCACCTCAATCAGTTGGTGCAATGCGTTCGAATTCAGACGCCCCAACAGCTAAAGTCATCCCGTCAACGCGCGCTATAAATCAACTTGTTGATATTGCTTGATGAATAGCTAAAAATGGTCATATTGGCACCTTATATTAAATTTCAATCATTTTCAACCATACAGGTTAATATCACTGACGTTGTTTGCTGCTATTCGAAATGTAAGTGTGTGATTCATATTCTACTGTATTATTAAGTGTTATTTGTTAATATCTTCAATTGATTGATAGATACCATGCTTTCCATCGCAACTTGACTGATGGCGGAATCATTTCGATATGATGGAGAACGGAGACATTACAAAAGAATTAGAGCTATCGCGTATATTGTTTATCTGTAGTCATCTTTCTATCATTCGTTTCATGTCACATTGATCATGAGGAAAATGGTTGTAAGTCATCAACTTCGTTCTGAGAGTTATGTCACTAAAATTAAAAAATCTTGTTAATGAAACAACTTTACGATAATTTTCCATGAGAACAATTTTGCTAAGAAGCTAACATTATTTAAAACAACGAGCCTGCGAAGCTTTTCATGACCCGTTGCAAATGTTGAAATAAGTGGCGATTTATTTTACGATTAAGAAATTGGCACTGCTTACAATTTGACTTTTGATTCAACGGTCTAAGCTACAAACAGAAGAAAGGCATTGGCGCATTTGCCAAATTCAGTAATATCTCCAAGGTTTTGTTATTCTTTCAGAAAGGATTGGCATTGATTATAAAACTGCGCTTATTCAACGACTTCATCTTTTCTTAGAGATATACAGGAAATGAACCTGTTCCTATCGTTAGGCACGAGTTGCTCTGCCTCTGCTTCCTTAATCCTTGGCAATATGATAAAGGGATACAATTGTATGCTGTTCGTTTATTTTTACCATTCTCATGAAGGAAATTGGATGGCTTCAAGGATTTATTTTTGTCTAATACGCAAGTGTATTTCAAAAGGGAAGGCTCTGCTTTTGCTTACTGCTTAACTGTAGACCGTCGATGTTCTCATATGTAACCAATAACAGTCAGATGTTGCTCGTTTTATGTCTCATTAAGTATTTTGAGTGTCCTGTATCTTGACATTTTAATTGAATCTATGCTGAGTTCGCTACGTGCGCTGGCGTTTTTGTATTCTTGAAGTAGTAATTTTTCGATTGCAGTTCGTTCATTGAGATTGTGTGACTATACATGATTCCGTTTCTGTCGGTCGTGCTATTAGTAAGTGGATTGTGAAGTTCTTTGCAAATGAGTTCCCTTTCGCTCGACATGGCGATTAGCGTACTCAGAAAATGTGTCATGTTGTGTTCTATTTCGTGAATAAACTTTTCGAAAATGAAACTACGCTAAGCAGCAGTTTTATAAAAAGGGTGAAATCAATAATCTACAGAATATATCCTGAACAAACCACCATTACAAACCATCAATCAAAGCAGTGCATAACGCTAGGGCTGTAACGGGGACGGGGAATTCGGAATTCCGGGGACGGGGAATTTTCGGGGACGCGGATTTCGGGGACGGGGACAAAAAAATGCGATCTATTCCTTCAAGCATAACTTTTTTAGTTTAGCACCAATTTAAAAATTCTGGTCAGTTTCCGATTCCTCTCTAGATTTCCTTTCGAATGGTATACAGAAACAAGGATTTTGGTTTTTTTAATTATAGTTATCTGATCACGTTTAAATTTTCCGCCATATCTCGACACGAAATTATTTTCGAAAAATTCTGACGCGTTTTTCGGAAATCCCGATCTAAATTACCTCAGATTATGGAGTTTCATCGTAATCTTACGCCTTTTTGTCCATTCTGCTAAGGCTCTGAACAAAAAAGCTTGATGCTTAGGAAAAGTCTCTCTTAAGATCCGCTTTTTCTAAGCACAGAGTCTTTTGTTCAGAGCCTTGGCACAATGAGCAAAAAGTGTTCGGATTTTACTGAAATTTGGTATGCTAGGGTGCTTTAGGGTAGAACTTCCGAAAATGATGTCGGAATTTTTCACAAAAGTTTTCGCTTCAAGATATGGCGGGAAATTTAAATTTGTTTACTGACAGAACAGAATTTTTCAAAATCAGTATTTTTTACATCAATCGATTAGGAATGATGAGATAAATCTGAATATGGGCTCAGAATAAAAATTGGTGT